>JAUKPT010003985.1:0-11530 GCA_032273505.1 Nanomia bijuga | reverse complement strand
TTATAACTGTCAAATGGTTCAAAATGTACTTATATTGTCAACCATTTTTGAAAAAAAAATTAAAATCGGAACTGTCAGTCGGCTTAAAATTTACTTAAATTGTTCACCATGGTTGAGGAAAATTTTGAAAATTATAACTATGAAATGGCTCAAAATGTACTTATATTGTTCACCATAGTTAAAGAAAATTTTGAAAATCAGAACTGTCAAATGGCTCAAAATGGGAGAATGAATTTTGGCATGTCTAAACACATGTGATTGAAAGAGGTTGATGTATCATATAACAAGAATTATGAATTATTTCAATTTGTGAATAAAACTACTAGAGCTCTCTAGCCGAACAGGAGAATTACGCCTTGACTTGTACTTACCGAATTTACTTAGACTAGTTAATTCGTCTAGTAAATTTAAATTAATCGTCATCTTGTTAAATTTAATCAATCGCTCTGTCTGAATATGCTTAATATTAAATGTTTATTCGATGACACTTTTTTAAATTCTCAAAAAAGCGCTTTGACTGGCACTCGTACAATTTGTGTTAATTACAATTTTTAATAGATTTTAGCTTACATCCATCTATATTAGAATTTATAAAAAGGTGATCTTTTGTGATGTGCAGAAAACTTTTAAATTTAGAATGGCTAAAATACCACTTCTCAGACCAGAATCTGACTGATTTTGTCATATTCACTTTATCAAATTTAGGCAAAAAAATATTGATATTAAAGAAAAATTGACCTGAGAAGTTTAACTCGAAAAACAAGTTAAAAAACCTTTTTTACGAACCACAAAACTGCGGCTTTTTTGTGTTGAAATTCGAAAACCTTTATTCTGAGAGATTCCTATGCATTTTTAGATCCTTTACTTGTAAAAGTAAAACAGACTAAGACAAATAATAAAAACTAAAGTACCTTAATTCTGATTAAAATGTCTTATCTTTTTTCATTATTTTCTATTGTTTTCCTCCATAAATAAAATTTCGCGTGGAAAAGAGGCAAAAGCTGTTTTTCAATCAACAGTTATAATTTGTTTATATATTTTGGTAGGTCAACAGCTTTTACCTCGCTTCCATGCAAAGCTGACGTAGTTTTCGTCATATAAACAATTTAATTGATTTTCTGGCATAAATATATTTTTCTTTACAATTATTACTTCTTACTTTTTTCGACATAATAATTATATGAACTAAACCAAGTTTTATTCGTACATTTTTTGTTCATATGTTAACCATTTTCTGCTCTCTAAGCGGATAGTCCTTTTACAACAAGAGACATAATCGTAACTCTTGCAGACGAACACCCCACCGGTAACTATATAGAATGACACATATGAACATTTTCTTTGGGTTGTTTGTACATCGATTTTTTATACGTTTTTATAAAGGTACTTATGTAAAATTATATGTTTCTATTGTTTCTTAAAACACCTTGCTCTAGAAAGACATTCTTTCAAATCATTCACCCACTGAATATTCTTTTTGAAGTACCCTCCCACATTAGATAAAAACTTGTCTCTTATCGGCATCTCTGATATTCACCCATTCTTAAATTTGTTGTGTTTTTATTCCAACGTTACAGTTGCATTTAAAAAGACGAAATAGACTTGTCTCATTATAACTGTCTACGATAACTAACAACAGTCGAACAATTTTCGATCACGATTGCAATTTGATAACGTGCATTAATAGTTTTCTTACATATTACTTCTTCAGGTATAAGGTATTAATAATAGTTGCTTTAATTTGTATGTAATTATTAAAAAATGTATGATATTTATCTACCGAATTCAACACCGGAACTTGACAGGTCATCAAGCTATTTTTAATGTTGCTATTTAAATAGAAGAACAGCTACTTTACATTGTTATGGTTTCGTGATAACGACTCTCAGGGGATTAAGTCTTTTTCAATCAACGATATTATTGTTAATTAATTTATTGATTTGTCAATAAGTCTTGGTTACGTAGTGACAGGTTTTTGTTTTGCCATTCGATATTGCAAGGACATTGTAGAGTGATCATGTCAGGTTAAGCTAAACCAAAGTCAACAAAAATCGGCCATAACCCTAAATATTTACTATTATGTTTACCGAAACTGATGCTTTAAACCTAAAATTTGAATACTATTTTTTGTAAAATCATTTATGAAAATTTCCGATATGATTTCAAAACCAACGCTCCAAAATAAGATAGATTGAAATGAACAACTGGACATCTATATTTAGGGAAGATCACACCATGGACATCTTGTATAACACACCCACTATCTAATATTTCTCATCAAATATTTCAAATGTGATAAGGGATTCAAGCATATCAAACAACTCGTAGAAGGTCTGTTTCCTATAGCTAAGCTTAAAATAACTGTCGGATATCGGATATTATCCGACCCATTCCAACAATTACTTGATCCAATAATGATTCCCATAGGACATTTAACAACCGACCCATTTTTCTTGTAAAATAGTAGGATCTGTTTTACATTTTCTTTGCACAAATTTTAATACTTCATAAGTTATTTTTTGAGAATTTTGCTAATTAATTTAATGAAAGTTGCTTTGACTTTGTACAATTTTTGAGACCATCGGATAATGTCGAATCAAATTACAGACCATATCGGAAATTCCATCCGACCAAGTTTGAAAAATCATTTAAAGCCCTGAAGTTGTCCGAGTCATGTGTAGTAATAAGTAACATTTCAACAGGAATTTGGCGGACTTCACCTATATTGTTTCCTTAGTTACAATTCTACTTCGCATTTGATCAATTTTCTTGATTTTCAATTAGATTTCTTCTGGACAAATGACAAAAAAGATTTGTTCAATGACGTAAATGTATGTTGCATCTTAATTGAATAATATTTCTTGTTTCTGTTCAATTATGATAGTTGGGTATTGGCACAAATGTATAGAAAGAAAAATATTATTTTCTGTCTCTAATTTGTTTTAGATGTTCAAACCACATTTAAGAATAAAATTGTTCCATCATTCATTCTTGTATTAATTTGAGGTCATCGACATAAGTGTAAGATAAACCAACTGACCCGAAATATTGTTTTATATGCCCCTTATGTCCGTATCCAATTCGAGTTTTTTTTTTTTTTTTTTATATATTTATTTCATTAAAACAATAACTGGTTTGCACCCTGATACAGGGAAATATAAAATAAGAAAATGACGTGAGAAGGTTTGGCCAAAATATTCACCGGTGACCCCACTTTTTTTACTAAAGTTTCTTTTTCATTCTTTACAAAAACTCTCTGCTATAAACTCAAAATTATGTTACTGTAACTGCGCTGGCATGAAGTAAAGAGTTACTTCTTCTGTTATAAATATTGTTTGCAATCATCTTAAGTGCTGTACAATCCAAAAAATATTACTTCAATGATATATTTTTCCTTTAGTTCTTGTTAATCTTCCGAAAAGCTGCTGATGGGGAACCATTGTGTGAAGGATTGTCTACTCTTGCAAGACTTTCAGAAATTGATGTCGACGAAACTGGCGTGTTAGGTAAGGACCTTTCAACGATGAATCGAAGCAGAAGTCATATCATCAACTTGTCTTGTGTTGGCCAGAAAAAAAGGAAATTCTTGATGAAACAGGAATAAAGAGAGCTTTCTATAAAGAAGTACAACGTTTTCGTCGTCGAAGTCATGTGACAGCGATAATCTTCTCACACAGTCAAAAATAAAACAATATGTTTTTCTCGCATGGAAAATGTCTAAATTACTTGTCTCGGAGATAAATCCCATATACATATGGTTATTCATAACTTAAAATCTTAAAATTTGAATTCCGGACAGACAAATCTTTTTACTGATGCTTGGCAGAAGGCAAGGTACTATCGAAAATGTGTAAAAAGTGTATTTTTAAGAAGGAAAATAATGTTTACCCTGGTACACTCAATTTTTGTCAGAAATTAAAATTCCCAAAAAGTGTCTGAATTTTCCGTAATTAATTTCAATTTCATCTCAACTTCCAGGTGCTAAAGACTTTTTCGAAGCAAAGATCAAAGATGTCAGCAAGTCGAGTAAGTTCGAAGATGAGATCCGACAAGAACAGGAAGAGCGTAAAAACGACGAAGAGGCGAGAAGAAAGCGAAGAGCTGAGTTCAAAGCGAAAGCCCAATCATTTGAAGGCATCTAAATGAAGATCCCGAAACCTTTCTTATTTATTATCTAGCGCTTTTTCTAGTATATCTTTTATTTAAAAGCACGCGCCATGGTAAATATATTCTTGTACAGATAGATAAAGATAAGTATGCAAAACGAAAAGCAGATCGGGAAAATGTGCTTCTAGCTTATTATTGACTACACCAACTTTTGTTTTTTGAACATCAACATTTTAGATGTTATTTTTTAGATGTAAGCCTGTTTGTTTTGTATGTTTTTGGAGGATGGTGCGAAGATAGGAGGAACTTTTGTGAGTGATTTTTGAGAAATGAATTCGACGCGTTTTTTTGTCACGATTTTTAGAAAATATTCTGAACTTATACGGCTACCTCCACGATATTTAGGGTTTTCTACATAGGGTCTCGATGTTCATTATTTACTCATATTTCCATTGTTAGAGTGAAAGTTATTTACTCATGTTTGAGTGAGAAACTTAATCCAATTAGAGACGAAACGAGTTCGCTCAGTAGGGAGTCTGTTTAAGAATTTTGTTTCAAAACCTTAAGGTATTGTTGCTATTGAAAAATTGTTGCAATGGGATACTATGTAGAAAAAACTATGTCGTGGCAAGAGCCCTTATATAAATCTATACAAGATGACCATAGTAAAGCCAGAACAGCGGGCGGGTTTTGCGAATTTCGGATCGCTGTTTTATATTCTGTTGCTTAGAAGACGCATTTTTTTAATTGCATTTCAACTTTAATTTATGATTTATGTTAAACTAGTGTTAGATAAGAATTAATAAGATAATTGAGATTCGGGCTACTAGAATATAGTAGAAAGCTTCATTTGTGTGTAGATAGCTTGATTACTCTTCTCTTTTGTTCTTTTGTTCATGTTAACCTGAGCTAGTAAATTGTTAATTTGCTTTTGTTCCGTAAATTCCTGTTTTTAATCAAGGGGGTAAATCACATTACTTAGTTTTCAGGACCATAAAAAAACTGTCGACATAAATGGGGTACTTGCTTCGTAGCGTACTTTCTATGATTTTTTGATCGAAATATCTTTTCCCTAGAAAGGATATTTTTGTCCCGTGTTGAACCAGGTGTTAAAATAAACTTAGGTCTATTTGTTGTCATTTGATTTATGATTTAAAATATTTCGTTTTGTTTCCTGTTGAGTGAGTTTATAAATGATAAAGCATTTTCTGCTTAGGGGGTCATGTATATACTTTTATAGAAATTAGAAAATGTCATTAATTCTCTTGTATCAATATATATTTTCCCTGCATGTATTTTTGATGGTAAATTTTTTACAACGCTATGGACTTTTTTAATGATAAAAATTGATGTCAATAATGCATTTATAGATTATAGCAATAGTAAATGTTAAGTGAAAAACAAAAGATAAATTTTATTAATTTGTTTGTCTTTTCTTTCTCGTTTATCAAGTCCACCCTTGATTACGGATAAGAACCACAGAGTCCTGAAAGTATTTACTAAAAGCATTTGCGACTTCAACATCATTTGAAATTAAGTTTTCATTATCTACTAAACTTATCGCTTGTGATCCATATTCTTTATTAGAAAACAAAGGCTTTACAGAATACCAGAACTTTTTGTTATCGGTAAAATTTGACATATTTAAATCACTAAAATATTTTTTCTTTGATTTTTTCAGCAACTTGTTCGTATATTTTTTTTTGCTTTTTATAAGCTTTTCTTGTAAAATCTGTTCGGTTTTTGTAGTACTTATTTTCAAGTTCAGATCTTTTCCGATTATTGCTTTTCTCAAAGCCTTTTTCATTATGGTTTATGATTAGACTTAAATACTTTCTTTTTTGGATGAGCATGTTGATTGAGTAGTTAAAGAAATTTGTCTTCGAATGTGCTGTAATCATGCATTATACTTGTTTTTAACTCATTTTCAAAATCGATGCGAAATTTATTTTCATCAACTCTTTAGGAAACGTTGATTTCATCACAGTTACAATAATTTTGTGAAAGTCGGACAGACCAGTACATACAGTTGCTGTACTAAGGAAACTTCTTGGAAAGTTTGTTATGTAAAGATCAATACAACTTGGGTTTTGAAACATGTACTTCCCTTAACTAAATACTTTGCAAAAAATCTGCTAACGAAGAATTATTTTCATCCATATTAAAATCCCCAGCTAATAGAAATTTTTCATATGAGCTGTAGACATCCAATGCCATTCCTAACTCCTCTAAAAAGTCATCGTCATTAACACCAAATACAGGATGTGTAGAATGATAAGTACCTAAAAGAACGAATTTAGTTCTCAAATTTATTTATTTATTTATTCCTTCAATGTTTTTTTTTTAAATTATGTTTTTGGAGCTTATGGCTTGGAATGTCCTCTCTTACTTAAATCAATATACCACCACCATGGCGATTTCTGTCACAGCGATAAGGCTAACAAAAGCCATCTATAAAAAACTGACTCGTAGGAAAACTACTATCAAGTTTTGTCTCAATTAAAACAAGGATATCTACATTTCCTTTTGCAATCGATTATGTACATTTCTTAGCCTAATAGATTGTAACACTTTAATATTGTCAGGTATGTCATTTGAAAAGTCTTTATCGGTATGGTGAATTTGATTGCAATAATTATCACAAGACTCTTGAATATTGTAGTTTTCCTTACTAACATGGTCAAATCGGACCAATCACGTTAAAGTAAAATTATTCTTAGTTAAATAACCAAAGAAATTTGAAAGATTTTCAGAAAATAAATGCATGTACCTTTAGTCAATGTGCAATCCACTCGAATTTAAGTGTTGAACATTTATGTTCCCATGTTCTATATATCTAACTCCTAATTCATTGCATAGTTCTACAATCATATCATTGATCTCTCTGATTTCATGAGAGTATCTACCAGTACGTTTCAACAGGAGATATAATACAGGTACAATTCCTTGTTTATGAGTGATTTCAATTACGTAGCTCATTTCTGATTTTATTGATGCTTTTACCAGAGCTTACATCGTTTGTGCCAACATGGTAACATATTGCTCTTGGCGAAACATCTTCTAAAAGGTCTAACATTTTTTTGGCGATTGTCTAAAATTTCATTCTATACTGATATCAATTCTCTCTGAAAAAATTAGATCAAGAAAATACCAGAAAGGTACTTTCCGTACAAAAACATGCACGATGGCATGGCCTGTAGTTAAGAACGCCATGCTCACAATTTATAATTTTATTAGCAAAAATCGAAATTTTTTTTGCCTCCCTGTGAACGTGATATTTACGAGGACGTTCCTTCCTGCAACAATTAAAATGCGACTGAAGCGGGCAATACGAGTATGGAGCTCGTAGGCGAAGAACGAGTACCCTTCGTCTTGGGGTTTGGGCGGGGAGTTGTTAGCCCCCAATGGGTTCCAGATCCCAAACTATTCAGGACCACTTTAGCCTTTATTTAGGTGAATAATATAGTTGACATCATTATTTCATTTTTTTCTATCCTTATGTGTGATTCAAATTGTTGGTGTTCCTTCACCCAATCGGGGAGGGTTGGGAATTATCACTTTTTATTTTTGACAGACGTGATAATGCCGGGGCTTGGGGAAATATTTCAGGTGATAAGCCCCTGCCCCCCCCCCCCCCGGGTCGTCCCAATTGGTTTTTCATATTCTTTCTACCCCCAGGCCTTTTTCGTGTGATCTCCCCGGGGAATGGGGGAATTTTACCCTGTGATGTCCCCTACCCTTCCTGACTGGGTGGTGGTACACCACTAATTTGAATCAGACATTATTTCCATCATTGACGATGAGGTCATAAAGGTATTGAGCACCATTAGACCACCATTAGACTAGGCGAAAAGTAAGAGTTTAATATTGGGGTTTCCAAAAGCAACGTTATGAAATCTTTTGAGCAGGATATGCTCAAATTACTGATATATAAATATCATTTCAGCGAAACATATATAAATGAATTTATTTACGTTTGAATGAGGCCTTAACTTGAAGGGAACTAGTCTTTTTCAGAATATGTGAGACTTATGACGAAAGTGTCAATATATATAAAGGCTTCCATGATCGTTTTTCATCCAATTGTTGCAAAATGAAAGAAAAAGCTATAAGAAAAAAGATCAGAGAAAAAAAAATTAGAAAAATGACAAGGAAGAAGGCAAAAATTGAAGATAAAAATCAGCAGATATGAGAAATTATGGTCTGAGATAGCTAAATCGATACATGACACCCGGATTTTTGCCTTTAGAGAAAAAAGGGGGGGTTACAAAAAGGGTCATACCTCTCTTCTCTCTGGAAAATTTTTATAATCAATTAATGTAGGAAGAAAATGGCTTTCAAACCGATATAGCTATCTCAGACAATATCCTACTCTATACAGGGCCATACATCTTGCCGACAAAAAATCGTATTGGGCGTTTTGGGACCAGCAGCGATCAAACCGCGCTACACAGTGTTGTTACAAGCATGTCCAGAATACGTGGGGACGAATTTATCTTTTGAGATAAATTATAGGAGGAAATATGGGCATTTCGTACTTTTCGCTATTAGAGTCAATAAGTCATTCGCTTTTATATTTTTGGTCACGCGCTTTTCACCGCAGGCGTGTGTAATGGAGGACATTGTCGTGACCGAGTACTATGAGATGATGAATGTCCGTTCACCAATTATCCTCCGTCAAAGCTCTTTGAAGTACATTTTCGATTTTATCTTATACGACCCTTGTCAACCTAAGAGTAAAGATTTACTGAATATACGAACTGTCGTTACATTTAATTATCTTATGTCAATAAACAGTTTTATCCATTATATCATCATAATACCATACTATACATCATTAGAAAAAGCTTTATCATTATGTATTTGCTGCACGCATCGGAGTATTACATTATATGTCGCGCTTCTAAATCAATTATGTTGAACGCGGCCGTAGGCCGCAAATATATTGTTGCAGCAAATATATTGTTGCAGCTCCCCCAAACTAGTTCCTTACTATACGGCTGTGAACGACCGAATGAATCCCTTGTGCGCATCTCATTTTTAAACTGCTTTCCTTGTCATTAAAACTATTTAAGAAATACTTAACCAATCAAAATGTCCTTGTGTAAATGCATTCTTTGTATCTAAAAACGTGTATTATATGTTTTTCTTTTACTTCTTTTGCATCAGTATTAAATAATTAACTAAAGCAATCATACTGTAAAATGGAAAAAAAATAGATTCTTTTTATTTTATGTATACAATTCGAATCTTATACTTTTTTATCTACTTAACTATTAGTTTTTTTCTACTGTGTAACATTTATTTTAATGTTACGTAGTAGCTATAACATTACAATTGTCACGCAGTAATAAAGCAATATGAAATGTCGTTAATCAAATTAAAGGTTTATACCTTAGAGTTATGTATTACCTGTTAACCTGTTATTTCGATAAAATGTCAACAGGTTTTCTGATATAAACTCCAATAGCTCAAGAATGCGTCGAATAGGTATCTTGCAAATTACTGAGAGTAGAGGTGCTATTCATATGTACATGCTGTAAAAAGCACGTGACCAAAAATATAAAAGCAAATGCCTTTTTGACTGTTATAGCAAAAAGTACGAAAGGCCCATATTTCCCCAAACATTTTCTCCCAAAAGATAAATTCGTCCCACGTATTATGGACATACTTGTAAATACACTGAGCAGCGTGGTTTGATTGCACCTGGTCCCAGAACACCCAACTCGAATTATTGTCGGCAAGATGGATGGCCGTGTATATGGTAGGCTATGCTCAGACCATTATTTCTCATAGTTGCTGATTCCCTTCTTCATTTTTCAACTTCTTCCTTCTCATTTTTCAAAACAAAATTTCTCTGATCTTTTTTCCTATAGCTTCTTTTTTCCCGAATACTGGATGAATTGATATTGAAACTTTCGTCAAAAGTCTCACAGAATCGAAATAGACCATTCGAGCGTGTCAAAAATGACAGTAAAAGAAGGGAAACAAGATTCAAACAAAAAATATGATTATATTTATTCCTTTAACCCTATTTTGTAAGGGAGGGGGAGGATCCCCCCTCCACTATATTTTAAATGTCTTCAGAACACATTGCTTTTTCAGTTTTTCCTTCGGTGACTTTTAATATCTATTTATAAGACACCTTCTGACAAATTTTGGGTTTTATTGGATAAGTGGTACTGGCTCAGTGGTGCACAAAATGTTCGAAAAATCCTATATTTTCCCATATAAAAGCTTAAAATACGTCAATGGCCATAAAATATGTTTAGATTATCCAATCAAATTTATACTCAGACACGATTGAGTAAGAAAACATTTGACAAGGTATCTTGAAAAACCGACGTCGTGACGTCATTTTACGACGTTATGTCGTCATAAGATATTATGTAACAAATGCTGGCAAAAAAAGTGCTGATAACATCAAAGATGAGTTAAATTATGTCAAATTTACTAAAGAACGTTTAAATACAATTCAAAAGAGGGGTCAATCAATTTCTCCCGATGTCGAAAATTAGTTTTATCTGTATTTTTCCAAAAGTGGTAAAATGTCGGATTTTTATGACGTCATCACCAAAAAATGGTGTCATGACATCACCATGTCGAAATTGTTGACGTTAATCGAAAGTTTCTACCACATATTACAATTGTGCCAAGAATGGTCCCCCCTATACAAAATAAGCCCTACTGATAATTTTTTCTTTTATAGTCAACAAACCGTATGGAGTGCATATGAAGAACCCTAAGGGGCATTCGAGACGAAGTTGGTCTAACCATATCTTAATGATTTCCTCTAATATTAGTGTTCACCTCCCACTTTAAACATGTTTGTTTACCTCAAAATATCAGTTGTCAGGGAAAGGCACAACGAGAGAACATTGATTAGAACAAAAGGATCAATAGACCAGACTGATCAATGATGAAAAACAATGAAAACCAGCAAAACCAAGCGAATCACGACCGTGTTAATTCAATGAATCAGGAAAAGTCTAGTTTGATGAATGTTTGAACCAATTGAACTCTGCAAATATCTACGCAACATATGAACAATTTCTAACATCTTTAACCAAAAATTAGAGTATAATATAGATGAGTAATACGTCCAATGAATAAAATTTAATTTTTAATTTTGAGCGAACGGAAGCAATGTGAAATCATCCGATGAATGAGGAAGATAACTACATTGAACTAAGAATATTTCACAATTTTTACTATTTTTTATCTAAATCATAGTGAGTAGAACTTTGTATTTGTCAAAATTGTGAGCGAATACTATCATATCATGTACAGGAGGCTTACGCACGCTTCCATGAGTCTTCTTGATAAATAAATAATATTTAAAAAACAGCCAAATAAATTCAAATTTCAATAGATGATCCTTGAAATGTTCGTTGAGCCTACTTTTGAAGACATTGACATTTTC
>JAUKPT010003984.1:0-11530 GCA_032273505.1 Nanomia bijuga | reverse complement strand
CACCATTATAGCCAATGTCTTATTGTTTTATGCAACTATATTAAATACACTATTCCCTACTCATTCTAGTATAATTTTCGAAGTCCATTTGTCTTAATGTTTATACGTAAATTCTCTTTAGAAGTCACTTTTAGTACAAGTGAAACATGTATAATCTCTATTTTATTATTTTTTAGTGAATCAAATACAGACGAAAATATTTATTTAGTATTAAGACAGTTGCTGTTATTTATGCGTTGAAGACAACCAGAAAGGGAGATCCCCAAAATAAGTTTAGAAATTAAAATGGTGGTAATATTAGGTCTTGCTAGGGGTGGTTATGAAGCGCAAAATAATATTTTTTGGGGAAGTTTTGACAAAATTTCCTGACCAGGTTTTTCAGGAATAAAAACTCATGAATTTCAGGAATACTGTGCATATCTCAAAGCCCACTGGCGTATCTAAGGGGCGATCAGACCATGACCTCGGCCCCGCGTTTTGGTAAGAATTTAGAGGCCCCCACCGCGATAATGATTATGTTTAAAATAAACATTTCATAGGGCAATGATATTCCCTGTCTTTTCCAGGTTTTCCCTGGCCAAAAAATACAACTTCCCCTGACTTTTTTTAAACCACATTTCAATTTCAGAGCCATTTTTCTGTCGGGATATCTGTGCGTCTCATGGTCTAGGACTCATAAATGATCGATACGCAACTGTCAGAGACAGCAAGGCCTTCTAATAATACATCGTGACAGGTGATTTGTCGCTTAATTTAAGCGAACAAACAGCTTCCATCTACAGAAATTACAACAATTACACTTCTCTACAGTTCTGTGTAACAAAACACGAAATACTAAGACTGCAAATAGATGGGCCAAATGGCGATAAAAGAATGAGGAAGATATATACCGATGTTTACAAACACTTTTACCTTTTAAACAGATGTCGTGTTAAATGGAAAGCAATTGAACTCCCCAACAGTTTGCAAGAGCTGTGTCCATCAGCCAATTTACAAGAGTGCTGTTGAGATGGTGATAAGAAATAACATTGAGGGTCCCAACACACGAAGATGAAGAGAAAACACAAAAAAGCAATACTAGGAACGACTTGTTTAGAGGTTTTAGATGTTTAAGAGGAGAGCATCGCTTCTGAACAGTGTTCATAAACAAAACAAAACATAAACGTAGCTAGTGTTCTTGCAGAGTGGACAAAAAGTTAATAGAAATTAAACAGTTAAACAATGCATGCAAAAAAAATTTTGATAACATGCAAGTTATGAAAAGGAGTGCGATCAAGCAGAGAATGAAACCACAATAATTTCCTTGTGTATAGAACCTAAACGGAACAACAATACCCTTCACAGATAAAAGTGTGATCCTAGAGAGACGGGAGAACTTAAACATAGGTAAAGAATGCAAAGGAAAGATTTTAATAGGGTAACATTCATACTAGGAATGTTTTATCCTGACTGCACATTCAAACAGAGAACGACACCAAAATATTGTCTTATATATGTACCCTAAACGGACCAACAACTCTTCATAAATAGAAATAGAACTAGAACTAGAAGGGTGTTCTTAGCGAGAAGGATGAAACACTCAAACTGGGACTGGTTTATCCTGACTGCACATTCAAACAGAGCGCTATGACGTGAAATTTGCTATAACCTATTAGAGGTCTCATGTTCATTTGTACTTAAACTGTGAGGTTGGAACGCATCGATAAAGAGATCTACAATACAGGGGATCAAATATTGAAAATCGAAAATTTCCCACTCTCGACTAAAAACCTTTTTTTAATGTTTAGTCCAACTACGAGTTTGTCTTGGAATTTCAAAATATTTTACGCTGAAGATTCCATCGGCAAACCAGCCAAGACTAATAAATGAAATCAAACTATTCTATCAGCACGCATGTTGTTTTTAAAACCTACAACATAAACGCCGAATAGAGCTGGTGGACACGTGGAATTTTTTGTAACCAAAATGAAAATTGAGGTTTTCTCGGAGGGGGGAAGAGGTAGAAATTTCACGTCAATTGACGCGACTTTGTAACAAAGTTGATTTATGAGCCGCACCCCTAAGTGGAAGAAAATCCTGAATCCCAGTAAATTTAGCAGTACATTTGCCATCGCAGTACACGCAGTACACACAGTACATCCAGTACACACAGTACATCCCAGTACACACAGTACACCCCAGTACATCCCAGTACGAGTGGCCACCCTGAAATGAGGATAATATCCAACAACTATAGAATGATTTGACAGTTGAAATTTATGTTTAGAACTATGAAAAGTGATTTCATTTTTAAGTGTTTTAGTAACATTATGACCCGGAGATTTTAACTAAATTGACCTTAATTCTCCGGGTGAATATATAAAAAGAGCGTAATATAATACTATTTCATTTATAGTATTTTATGCATCATTCCCCGGATGTAAATCTAGTTCCCCGAGCCAGAAAATCTATAGTTTCCCCCTGTAACATCTGTAGAGCACGTATGTGTTATAACATGTTACAGCAATCATAAGATACATACACCAGAGCACGTAAGTGTTACAACAAATAAAACTCACTCGCAAGTGTTACAACACGTAAAACGTATGTGATACAACACGTAAGTGTTACAACAAACAGTGTCAGACAACATGTTTTGATCCCTCCCCACCTCATACATACTTGGACACAAAGAGACACCATTTATCCCAAATAGCGATTTCTTAACTTTTTCAATTCAAAGGAACAGAAAACAAAAAAAACAAACATACAATAATTGTAAAAAGGACAGAATCGTATTCAGTCAAGAGTACTTTTAATTATAATTTTTAGGTGTGATGCGTTGCTTCCCGTAAAAGCCGTTCGCAGCGCTCGCATAGTTAAAGGCCCCTGGATTCATACGCAAGAGCATTTAAGTGCTACAATTTTTTTGACGAACCTGATTGGTTCCTTAGAAACATTTTTGTGGACAAGTGGGATAAATTGGGCGGAAGCTCTTAAAATAGACTTGATGATGTAATATTCAAACAATCAATAGTCTAAATTAGACAAAGTTTCGAGATAATTCCTAACGTTTTCCATATAACGTAATACAAGAGCTGCACTACCATGTTGACGCATAAATAGTAACAAATATTTTAAGGACCAAATCCATATCTCCATTTATCCCTACAAGATGTTACTACTACAGTTTATGAATTCAAGTCCGCTCTTAACGCCCTACAGGGCTGTAAAAGATGTTTTCGTTTCATTCCCGCATTAAAACATATCAACTATAATACAAATTCCTACTTACTTAAAGTACCATGTTAATCCACATAACATAAATAATCTTCACGTACCAAATCTGTATCTACATTTTAGATTTTCACTTCGCATAATGCCTTCCTTCCTTATATCATTCATAGTAAACTATCTTTTCGTTGCCAATGAATGCAAAAATCTTATCTACCCATGGCACTACATGTGACCAGTACAAATACATTCATTAGCATTTCATAGCATTACACGCTACATTCATCACTAATGCATCACTAATGAAGCCAAAATTAGCAATTACGGTCATGTACAAGGTAAAATATTAAAATTCACGTTGATTGTGAAATACGTACCTTACGTAAATACCCCCACAAACAATCAAACAATAAAACATTTAGCTGATTGCTATTCATTTATCATCAACATCATTAATGCAAAGGGGGAAAAGTATCAGAAAATAGACCTTATTGGAGATGACATTGAAAAAATGTTTCAATGACACCAAAGAACTACCATGGATATATTTTTCAATAAAGTATAAAATATAGCAGATAAATTGTAAAGGGAAAAACAAAGCTAATTTGGAGAAGTGGTGTAAGTAAATTGGCATAGAGATAACAAAGAAATCGATGGAATTCTAGTATGATAAATTCAAACGTGTTAAGATCAGTAGTAAATCACATTACCTCCTGTCTCTTCCATTTCTATTTTCTATTCTGCAGCATCAAACGTAATTTGCCATTGACGACGAAATTCCAAAGCCACTCTTCAACCAATGAGTATCGTCTTACAAATGAAAATGAAATTTGGAGAAGAAATTCTTCTTTAAATAGACTTACGTGAAGAAAAAAAACTGCTTATGAAAAAAACTGTTTCTATTCTGTAATGACACAACTGGGAGGCGGTACTGGGGAAGGTGAAATTTCCGAAGACCAAATTTCAAGAAAATTGAAAAAAATTGTGGTATATAAAAAAATTCTACATAGAAAGAATTGTTACCCTCCTAAAAAACAACGACTTTTACTTCATTTATATCAGTTTAAGGGGTTGTATGAAACTGCAGGGGGACTGACCCCAACACTGCGCTCCCACTGCGAGACGGATATGAAATTCAATTAAAACTATATATTGCATCAAAAAGATACATGTTTAATAGAACATCCTCTGGTTTATATACGAAAACCACCTCTCGTATAGATTTTATAAAGAAACCACCTGTTTCACGCGTGGAATGATTTCATCGAATACAATAAGTCTGATTTGATACCACAAACACCACACACACACACCACCTTAAGTTCGACTAACAATCACCTGATTTCATTCTGATTGTAATGCAACTGTGTCATGGTGATTAAGGGAAGGAAAAAATGGGGGAGAGGGGGTGGGTTTAAGGAAGCCCATTCATTAAGAGTGTTGTGTGGGGTTCGACGGATGTTTCAGGTTTTTGTAAGATTTGGGTCTGGATAATTTGGGTTTTTTTATAAGCAAAAATTGATTAATCATGTTAGTTTGTCTTTTCAAAAGGTAAATCCACGACTGATATTGCAGTGGCGGATCTGGAGTGTCTTCAGTGACTTCAAGAAGACACTCATTTTTGATAAGAGCAATTTTCGTTCGTCAGGTTATTTATTATTTGAGACTATGTAAATTGTTAAACTAGGTTAAAGATGAGGGAAAACACTCTGGAAAATAGGTCCTGATAAATGTACTTTATGCGTTTCTAGTATTTCAATTTTAATTTCCCAAAAATTTAGGGTCAATATCACTTTTGAAGACACTCAGAATTTGGGCCAGATCCGCCACTGTATTGGGCATGACTATGAAAACAATAAACCAAGGAAAATCCATAAAGAACTCGATACTTTGGCCCGAAAACTTTAAGGTTTAAGATAAAAAACTGAGGCACTTCCATATATATGGTTACGGGTTGTGCCGTCCGAGTGGGTGTGTTTTCGTACTCCTAAAGTGTCGCTCTCAGGGTATCATATTCGTATCCGAGTGGGTATACTTTTCTGAATATGGAATGAATTATCAACATATCATATTCCCGTCGCCAACAGAAATGGCTAATTTAAAAGTGAGATAGTCCTTTTAATACCTTTTTCTCGCTGAATGCATAAATCAAAGGCATGAGAAGAAAACTAATCGTGGAATGGATATGTCTTGTTGGATCCAAGTATCAGAGTGGGTATAAAATCAATCATTGTGGTCTCCGAATTTTTAACGACCGATAGTTTGGGCGGATCACCCCTCCTGTCACTCTTGCAATCAAGTGCCCCCCCCCCTCTGGGTACAGCAGCTGTGAATAATACATAAATTACTATGAATATGAATAACAGTATAATAACGATCTTCACCCGGGAAATTTAGGTGAATTTAAAAAAAATCTAAAATTTCAAAATTCCTTGGGTCTTATTTGAACCCATGGATAGAATAAATAAAAAGAATAGTTTCAAACCGTAAAACAGGAAAGAAATAAAGAAAAATAAGAAGTTATGGCCACAATATTTACCATTGAAAAATAAATCTCATGCACAGAACTTACCTGCAAATATCGCAAACACCGTTCAAGTTCTGCTTCGTCACAAACATGGCGCACAAGGTACGAGAAGATATATTTGAAATTGTAAAACATCATTTCACGCCGGTTCTGTTGAGAATATTTAGCAATCAAGCGTAACATGACAGAAGCCTGGGGAGAGCGGAGTTGAACAATCTTCGGAAGCATTTCGGTAGCTGTCGCCTGAAAGGAAAGTATAATTGAGTGGGATGAGTTTGTTGTTTAAAAATGGGAATTCTATAAGGATTGTCTACAAATTATCGATAGCATTATTGATTGATTGGTTTAAAGTTACGTTAGCAAATAGCTGATTGGTTTTTTAAGAAATGTCACAATTTGCACTTTTGTCAGCAAAACTCAAAATCAGGAAAATGAGTTCAAGTGACCAACCAGGTTCTTGATGATGTAATTTTGATCCAATCAACCGAAAGATTTACCGATGATTTGGAGACAACCCCCTACTTCCTCTTGGGATGGAGCTTCCCTTTTCCCTGTTTTTCAAAATGTCTGAGAAAAATCATATTCGGCGAAATGAGCGCCACGAAGACTGTAATGGGTTATGAAAGTAGACACACACTGAAGAAGTGGGTTAACACAACAAAATAATGAAAACACAATATGAAAGATTTACGAAAAGACCTACAACCCCCTCTCTGATTTTGAATAAAATAATAAAATTACATTTCGTCTACAAGCATAACAATAGGGAGGTTATAGATGCAATAATGAAAAATTCAAAAAAGAATAAAAAATATTGAAAATATTGAAAAAATAATTGTATTTAAGATTTACAATATTCAGTAATAATGAAAAAATAGCACAATATACAATTTTTGTTTTCACTTTTTATTGAACATCGTATCCAATTTTCAAATCAATCCGAAAAAAACATAAACGTCTTTTTTCATAAGAAAGTAGAAAATGGGTGATTTTATTAATATCTTTCTTACGACTTTCTTGATACCTTCTCCAGATTTAATCATCACAATTGAGTGTATTTCCATTATGATAAGAGTATATAAAAGTTGTAATAAAAGTGTTGTTTTATCAACAAATCTCTTGATTCATACAGGTCAAGCCCTTTCTTATGTACTTTCTTATGGAATATCAAAGGATGCTATATATATATATATATTGAGCCAAAAGAACGAAGTGTGATGATAGTAACAAGAGTTTTTAGAAAAAACACAATTTAAAATAATCATATTTCATTTTAACGTTTTCGCAAGTCAACTTACATCGTCAGAAATAATTTGTTTACAAGATATGCATTTTTATACGATATGAAAATATGTCTAGAATTTAAGTTCTTGAAGGAGAGTGATGAATATTTGTGATTATTTGTTATATATATATATATCAGGACTTTCTCGATTTTTGACCGTTTTATAAAAACTTTCTTAAAATCTACTTTCTTATAAAACAAAAAGCGTGTAATTTAGCGCGAACAAATTGCTTAATATTTCATCACATGCGAAAAATGAAGATTTTTCAATAACGAGAAAATTAGAACTCTTTTTCAATTTTTTAGGGAGTGTTTAGGTGTGCCTACTGAAGACATATAGAACTATATTGAGCTTGATAAGAGGCGAATCTGCTTTTATTGGCTTCCCACAGAGATTTCTTTGTTTTATTTTCCAAATTCTAATTTTCATCAAGAATTTGACCTCGTTCTAATGATTTGAGTTCAGTCAAAATAACAAAAAGTATGTCATATCTAAGTAAACAAATCAGATGTTAGATGATGTAAATTTCAACCAATCAAACGACAAATTTACAAATGGAATTTACAAATGTACAAATTTGGAGACAATTCCCTACTTTTCCTAAACTAGTTAAATTCAGGCATGAATATAGTTAGCTCCAGACTGCCATAAACAGAATTTCTCCCTACAAAGTAATTAAGTTTCGATGAAATATCCTGCAAATCAATACTTCAAAATAAAGAAAATTATGCCAAATTCTTCCTCTGATACTTTCAGCTCTAAACCATTGACTGACTCGACGTCACCCATTTTATGTAAGATCTCCCTCTCTTTTTCCTGCGAGATTTCCGTTTTTCCGTTTTTCCGTTTTTTCCGCGAGTTTTATTGCTATCTCTCTAACAAAAGCCGGGTGTTGACTACGAACTATCGGTAAATTTGCAAAATCAAGAGACTGAATGGAGTACTTTTTTTCGTGCTTTTTAGTTGCGATATTTTTTTAAGATTTTTCAACCAATCAAACGGCAAATTTGTAGACAAACCCCTAGCTTCTCTAAACGCGCGAAATTCAAGCATGAATATAGTTATCCCGCTCCAGTCATCAGTCTACACATTTTTCCTTCTAAGTGAGGTATATACATCACTAACACAAACAAACAAGCCAACCAGGTGACAAACTAGATGACAAACGATTGAAAACCTTTGTGAACTCGAATACCGCTGAATGGGGGTTGGTATTTAGTGCAGAGTAGTAACACCACACGAGTGAAACGAAAAACAAACACTTTGAAGGAAATCAATACTAGAACAAAACACAATACAACATCTCTCCGAGAAACCTGTATTGATTGTACACTTGCATTTCTTTCTTCTTTTAAGACAACAATGAATTTGATAATTATGTCGGCGAGTTTAAAGAAAATTGCAGTTGAATAGCTAACTATACCAATGTTTATTTGCACGCGACACAAAATCAAGTCAAGATTTAGGAAATTACCATAGAGCAAATAGCGGTATTCAGGTATTCAGGTGAATTGAGTCAAGTGCAAGCTGCAATCTCTAGATACAGGTCGTGTACTCGACATACCTTTAACTTAGGGGAAGGAGACGTTTTGGACGGGTTAACTTTCAAACAACAAATATTTTCCGGTGGCGTCTACCCTCGACCCAATTAGAAACGAAGAAGCAAAATATTCAGAATCACATCAAAGATTTCAATACTTTACTCGCTTTGATCACATTTTGTCTGCTTATACAGATACACCAGGATTTGTCCGATGGGAAATTCCATCAAGCACAGGCAGAATACTAACCAAAACAAGGTCTTTTGAGGTTCGAGGTACCTAACCACAAGACAAATAACATTGCGCTAACATCCGGGACTTGAGGTTTACAGGGGTTAAACGGCTAAGTGGGTTGTCAATGGGGGTACGGAACAAAGAACCAAGAAAACATAATACAAGTCATGTGCTGCGAGCGAGACAATCGACTGTATATACGAAAGATCGTGATGAGGTTACATGAGGCCAAGCAAGACTTAACCTCGCTACTGCAGGGGATAGCCCCTGTAACCCCTAAGTTGAATGAAAGGTAATGAAAGGCACACAAAGAAGCGATACAGTAGACTGGATTTCTTCTTTTGATTCAGCAGCAAAATGAATGAACCTGAAGAACTTGAAAAGAAGCCTTTCGAATGCCGGTATTATGTGTGTTTGTCAAATGCCGATTCCGTATTTTACACAAGTGCATACTCAGGTAATACAAGTCTGGTTAATAGAATAGCCCAAATCACGAGGAAATCGACACAAAAGCAAAGATGGATCAAATGAATGATAGTTTGAAAACCTTATTCCTTCCAGTCAACGATAGCCAATCTCTATTGATTTGTACTAAATCATGCCATGTCAGAGAAGCTGCTGAATTCAGGCAAACACACCAATTCAACATGTAGGCCACGTAGAGGTGGGGCACTAACTGATGGGGTAAAAAACTATAGTGCAGAATATTTATAGGGAGTTTAAAGTAATTATTAGTGTAATTGAATTGAAAGTATCATGTTTAAATATTAATTTAAATATTGTCTATTTATTACAAAAGAATAATTAATCAATATGTTAGACTGCTCTATGAATATTTGATGAGCTTCTTTTGTAAGTAATCATGGTTTGTTGTTATTCCTTATATTAGAAATATCTTGTTCAGTATGATATCTTTTTTTACCCCATCAAACATCTAACACGAGTAAGCACAATTTATTCAGAATCAGACATATTTTCTTAAAGCACAGAAACCACCAACAGTTCTCTATCGCTATCTTCAACTTCATTAAATTTTGGCCCAAAATAACGGCCACGTGAATGAGAGGCTACAAATGCGTGGCCATGTTGAATGTGGTATATTATCTTTACAACATTGTATAGTAATATAGTAGTCTTGGTATAATGAAACATTTTGTAATCAACTTTAATCGTGATTTTTCTCAACTATATCCCACCTTTAAAACTTATAGCACTTACTTTCACTCAAAATATCTCTACGTGAATGTGGCTATTCGAAATGTGGTCTCGTATGATTTTTCGTAACATCACATTCACATCATAACATTTTAAACCCAAGATAACCATGGAAAAAGCAACAAGAGCCCATTCTTAACATAGTCTGCTATGATTTAATATTATCTAATATTATCTAAGTAAAACTCTAGCTACTTTAGCCCAACTTTTTCTTTATCAGAACAAGTTTCTTCACGTGAATAGGAACTATATCACTGGTCTTGATGAGTTGATGTTTCAATGCCCTCCCCTGGATCAAACTATCATTTGTATGAAATGTAAAACCGCAAGAAACAGGTCAACGAAATAAAGTGAGTAACAGAGAGGGGGAGTAATGAATAAGAACGTAAATTCTAAAAGTGATGATGATTAATTGATGTGATGATGGACCTGTAACTCATAGATAGAGACAAGAAGGGGGCCATCTAAAATTGAAATGAATATTGATTTAGGAAGGGAAATTTTATCTTATAATTAGGGCATAATACAGACAAATTAAATGAGGAACGTTTAAGGTTAAAGATTGAGTTTCGAGACGAGTGAAGCGAGTACGACTAGGACGACTAGTACGACGGCTGAAGTGCACGAAGCGAATCTTACCAGCAGGGATTTTTTTTGAGGGGAAGGGGTGCTGGCGCTGGGACGCTGGTTTGAGGCTATTTAAAACAATCTGGGCATCATTTTGCTTACTCCCAAGATTGAGTTTGAAATGAGTACAGGGAGATTTTTTCAAGTACACCTAAGAACGTTGGTTTTGGAACAGTTAAAACTGAAAAACTTTATTATGAAAAGGGTGTTAATCAAAAGTACCTGCAAATACCCCTGGTTACCTAATCTAGAAATGTAGGGCATGGTCCGTGTTTCACGAAAGAGTGCACATTTATTTTTAAAAAAGGGCACCATTTTAGGGTTTATCCTTGGTTACTCAGGCACAAAATTCATCCACTCACCAAAAGGAACGCTTTGACGTCTGGGAATTCGAACAACTTTCCGATATCGAAGAACTTTTCAGTGACACTGTGAATGCCCTTGTTGGCTTCGAGCAGCTTTCGGAAGTTCTTGACGGAGATGTCGCACAGTTGGTTCTTGTGATCGATAAACAATTGCTGACACGTGATCTTCTTCGATTTTGCAATCTCGTGGATCTGAAAGAGAAGAGGAAGAAGAGGATTCAAAATATCACTTAGGCATTGGGTATATTTGCTGTATCATTGGTTCAAAATCACACCATCAAGAACCTGATTGGTCCACTTAAAATTATTATTTTCTTGATTTTGAGTTTTGACTAAAATACAAATTGTGACATTTTTCAATGTACAATCAGATTTTTGATGATGTAATTTTGAACCAATCAATCGGTAAATCGGCAAAATAATAAGCCATAGCCATTTGCGAGACGATGGTATCTACAAGTTAGCTATTAGCTCCCGGCCTTTGAACACAAGTTCATTGAAAAAGTAATTTGCTTTATTTCC
>JAUKPT010003982.1:0-11531 GCA_032273505.1 Nanomia bijuga | reverse complement strand
GTATGTTAAATTTTTACCATATAATATTCAGTAATTATTGAGTTATTCGAGATCGACGCTTTCATACATGGCCGTATCTCTACTGGCCATGCGTAGCCATATCCGCACGCTCTCTAAAAATTAAACTTAAAACACTGTTTTATTATAGTCTAGCTAGTAGATACGATAGTGTGTCCATTGAAAAAGGAGATAAATATTTATGAGCACTGTTCATTGCACTATAATAAAACAGTGTTTTAAGTTTAAATTGTAGAGATATTTATTTTTCAGTGGACACCAGGGATGTATTTTTAAGTTGACGCCATCTATTGTAATACGTAAATGAGTTAGAATTTAAAATCTGCATGAAAGATTTCGCGATATGCAACCATGCACGGAGAAATGTAGATTGAGAATTATTATATAGTAGTAAAAATAATTAGAAAAAATCAAATTGCGAATAGTGGACATAACTAAGGTGTTGCGTTTTAGTACAAATCTTAACAGTGTACGATTTTGTCTTACATTAAAATTGTGTAATAGTTCACTAGTTCACTGTTGTCGTCTTCAACTTCGTGCAGATAGAGCTGCTACAAATGGCTATTTTCTTGATGATGGAATATTTCTTAAAGCGCTGTATTTATCATAAATCTTAAAACGGGGGTCAAAATCAATTTATAAAGGAGTAGAATTATTCTTTATTTTAGTATTTATAGTACGTAGATAGCAATTAATTACTGTCTACTTTGGAAAAGTTAAGAAATTGTGCCATAGTGGCGTTTTGGGACCAGCTGCGATCAATCCACGCTGCTCAGTTTACAAGCATGACAAAAATATGTGGAGACGAATTTATCTTTCCTACGTATTCTGGGCATGCTTGTAAATGCACTGCGCAGCGTGGTTTGATCGCAGGTGATCCCGAAACGGCCAACTCGATTTTTTGTCGGCAAGATGTATGGCCCTGTATAGAGTAGGGTATGATAAGTAGAAATGTCTCTAGAAATGTATTTTTTCTATTATGTTAACAAAAACAACATCAATAATATTTTATGACTACGTTTACCTCGAAAAGAATATTTTTCTGTATGAAATTTACACTTTTGATCTTACTTCTATATATTTGACTTTATCAGCAAATAGTAGCAGTGTCATTGTTGTTGCGCAACCTTATTTTCAAGTTGCTGGTCATGTTGTCAAGTTTAGATGATCGGCACGAGACAAATAAACACTAAACACGATCTTTGCAAATATTTCTCTAAAATCCACGTCTTCGGAGAGGATTCTGCATTCCATAAAAGCTTCTTATACGAATCATTAAAACATATTTCAAATAATCTTCCTATGTCACTTTACCAACTAGCGAGCGATTGGACGTATACCAGGTAAATTTGCGCTTCTTAAACGTGGCCTTATAGAATGAAAGTCGTAATGGATTTATTCATCCCGTTGCTACAAATCGTATAATCACATGTCTCGTTGATGCGAAGTCGCTGCTCTTTTAATCGCTTTAAAACTGCCGCGTATTTAATCTTATTTTTCCTCTTAATAACGTCGAGATATTCGATCTCCCGTAGCGTCAACGCGGGCCGAATAATTTTGTAGTCGTCATAAGATTGACCAAAGGGTAACAACTGACGTAAATGCTTACCGATATAAACTAATGCTCCGATGATGGAGATAACAATACTTGTAACAAACAAAAACCAAAGAACCATGAGTACATACTGATAGAGAACATGCGGTGATATTTCACAGACGAATTTGTTTTCGTTGTGGAAGATGATTCTTGTTTCTAATGACGCTTCGTGGATATCACAGTAACCCATCGATGGGAGCAATGCATTACCTAGAAAGAGTTTTATGAGGTAGAAAAAATTAAATTAATAAAGCATGTTGTTAACTGAAAAATTGGATTAGCAGTATGACGTTCACTTCCTTTTGGATTTTTATTGAACAAACAGAAGCAGTAAAACAAGAACCAGTACTTTTGTATTTTTACTTTCACCCTGGGTATATTTTTCACATGTTCTAATGTTTAAGCCAATCTAAATCTGGATGTTCTTAAAAACAAGGTTCTAATTAAATAAAAAACGTGTAATTTGTATTACACTTTTATTACACAGCTATGATGAATCGTTTGACAGTAATGACAAACTTGAATAAATCAACTAAAATTCTCCTTTATAATTTTCCCACTCTTTATTTTATCGGTTTGTAATTTAGTTCGATTAATCCAGGTATTTTTTAGTTTTTTTGTCGAAGTTCATTACTGTGATTTTTTGAGTACAATACAGGCTTTGGATATTTTCTTCGACCCAACGACTTATAAAACATATGAAACCCGATCAACTGATGTCATGTTTTGATAATATAAATAAGCCCTAAAAGATTTAGATCAAACAGATAACCTGAGTTTATCTGCCCTTTATATAATTCGCCATGGCCAACAGCCAAAATAGGGATAAAAAACAAAATTTGGAAAATAGGGAAGAAAGAATAGAAAAGGAGGAAAATTTTTTGGGGGGATGAATAAGAAGTTTTGGCCAAAATATTTACCGGTGTGGATAAGTAAGTTTGAAGTACTTTCATGAGAGTTTTTCTTGATGAATATGATCACGGTTATGATAACCAACAAATAATACGAAAAATGAAAAATAATGTTAAAAGGTACATACCTGCATTCGCTCGTACACTATTTCTCACATGCACATGACGTAATGTATTGTTCTGTTGGTACCAAGTCAAATAGTCCGTCCCAAAAGTAAGGTACTTCCCCAGTAACAAGTAATCTGTGATATAAAATGCAGACAGCCCAAGGAACACATACGTAAGTTTCACCATGACATTCCACCAAATACGAACACGCAACTGACACAACGAATTCACCGAATAATTAAAATAGTTCCGGATAATCTGATTCGTGTCATCAGTCGGACGTTTCAACTCCTTCTTTAAACTAATCAAATCCGAATTCGCAATGCGAAAGGCAACATAAGGGAGATAGAATAGCATACTAAGGGATCCCATGTAAACGGGCATCCATTGGAAATGAAGATAATACACTTTGGTCATGGGTAGACAATCGAGTATTCGTCCATCGTGTTGATTT
Source organism: Nanomia bijuga (assembly GCA_032273505.1). Taxonomy (NCBI): domain Eukaryota; kingdom Metazoa; phylum Cnidaria; class Hydrozoa; order Siphonophorae; family Agalmatidae; genus Nanomia; species Nanomia bijuga. The sequence goes on along the minus strand of JAUKPT010003982.1, from coordinate 8,443 downwards.
CGAGTCTGGCACAAATCATTGGTGAGTTTATTGATGCCATCGTAATCGACTCTCCGCGGAATTCCGAAGTAAGCACTTTCATGAAGACGCGTTGTCATCTCATCAAATATATAAAACCCAGTAATCCAACAAGCGGCATTGAAGAACTCCTTCGAGTGTTTAGCATCTTTCGGGATCATGCAGTTGACCTGATCAGAGAAGTAATCCACCCCGATGACGATGCTTGCAATGAGTAACATCTTCGTCATGAATATCCGATTGAACTGATCGCTGTAACTGTCATGACGTTGTTTAAACGAGACAGTAAGAATGTCCTTTAGAGTTCCCAGTACAACCATCATCAGTGCAACCGTTGTATGGGTTAGCTTCTCTACTTCATTATTCAGGGGAATATGTGGAAAACAAAGAGTGAATTAAATGCGTGAACGCAATAGCATTGTTGTTACATTTCTGATATTTTTGTTTATCTTCTCTTTAACGTAATAAATGAAGTTTAGTAAAGAATATATGCAAATAAAATAATGAAAGTAAACTACCATGATGTTATACGCCAGCAAACTTATATCCAGTGCATTTGTAGCGATTTGTAAGTCATTACACATTGTTTAGTTCTATTTATTTCTTTAGAGAGACTTTCCCGCCCTTATTGCGAGAAACATCAATATTTCTTTGTTTATTCGGTTTTTTAGAAAACAGTAAAGAAGTATCCTTATAGAATTTAATTAATTTAAGTGAGGATAAATATAATTCTAAGTAAAAAGTAGAAAATCTGGATACTTTTTATTAAAATGTAGATAAATATTGCTCGTTATTTAGGTAAACTAAAGATTTCTAAACGAATTTATTAAATATTTTTTCCTTTTAAGGCTTTATATACCTACACTTACAGTATAAAATTAATGTTGATAGAATAAGTTTTCTTCAATTTTCATCTCTTTGAAGATTATTCAATGACGAAAACCATTGACACGAAAATAGGACAAACTACTTTCGTGTGACACTATGATATAATCACCCTGTACGTAAACACACAAAAAGAACACAAAATGTTAAGCTGTAAGAATACAACAAGTTTTCTATAAAATGTCTTCCCTAAGTTATATCTATCCACAGTGTTATCGTGGTGTTAAAACGACTAACAAAAAAGAATTCATTTTCATCAAAGTTTCTTATTTTTCCTTCCTTTTCCTCTTTTTCCTCGTCTTTATTAAATATTCTACACTGTGGGTACTTGCACTTCTATGTGGCTTCTTTTTCATGCATAAAGAAAATTCTTCTGCAATTCTTTTATAAGCAGCTGTCCTCAAGTTGGAAAACAAAGCAGGAATAGACTTAGATACTAATAATTTTGTTCTAAGACCAAATAAGCCATTAAAACACATTTTCATTCATCATGATGTTGTAATTATCACCAACTTTGGTACTTACTTCTCCTTATATCTTAACCGATCCAAATTTGATCAACTTTAAGCATGTTTCTCATTTTCTTTGCTATTTACAAGTAATAAAGAACATGAGCCAATTAATGAGCGTCTTTTTCTATAAAGAAGAACATGTCATGATAATCTGAATTTCACTTTTCGAAGTGAATTAAGGACAAAAAAGAAAAGCGGAATTTCTAAATCACACCAATCAAAACTGAAAAACGAGTGTTCTACTATGTTTAAAAGTCATGTAAACATGGACCTCATAACATCAAGGCTATAATGCAGAAAAAGAATAAAAAACAAAAAACGTCTTACCAAAATAAATTACAAACCGTTGATTCATTTATTTTTCGCCATAACTGATTCAAATCAATTATTCCGTATACCGTTTACATTTTGATGACTTTCCATGCATACTCTTTTTTCAATATGGACTATTGTCTTCTTTGTAATCTCTTTCTTTCATCATCTTTCTATTCTCTGAAGATTGACTTGAAATGTTCTTTTTCAATGTTGTTTTCATCTTTAATCGATTCGTTTTGACAAAAAGGTTCAAATGTGAAAGTAAGTGATTTTCTGTTTTTTCTTTTCGTTTATACTCTTATGTTTAAAATAGTCATTCCACGTTTTGATTCTTATTGAACGTGTGGATTCCGTCATTTATTCATGTTGTATTCCGTTAGATGATGGTGCGCCCCTTTTAAGAAATTGACTCAACAAAGTTTAGTCATATCTGCTTCCTTTATGTTCAAATCTTTCATCTGTGATTTTTAAGACAAATTGGACTCACCTTAATTAATTCCAGTTGCTGTTGATTTTGAAAATTTAGGTTTATATTTTTTTTTCAAAAACTTATCTTATTACTTAAAAATGACCGGTTAGGCAGAAGTAAATCGTAAATAATAAAGAAAAAAAAAGTCTATTTATTCTACAGGTTTGTAATTGCATTCCTATTTTGTTTACTTCAAACATTGTCATAATTAAACTAGCCTAGCCTTTAGTCTCTTATTACAAATAATAGAAATTACCTATTAATTTTGATGGATATGTTTTTACAGAATATATTTCAAACAGGATATATTTAAAACTAGAATGTTTACTTACGAAAACTAACTTATTGACTATTGTGCAATATGCACTCGCAGAGAGATTGTCATTTAGTGTACAGGCGTATTTAGAGAAATACTAAAGAAACTTTAGAGTTTTGCCAGTCGACCAATACAATACACAGATACACAGTAATGCTCTCAAAAGATTCGTGGTAATGAAAATATATTCTTTATGTTTGTAACTTCTACTCAAGATGTTAAATGTAAAGTTCAGATAACCCTATTTTGTACGGCCCTATCGGTATGGTTTGATTCGTAAGGGGGAATCCTAGGATCACCACCCATCGAAAATAACCTAAATGAAGTTGTAGAGGGATCATATTTGGCACAATTGTAATATGTGTTAGGAAATTTCGATTAACGAAAAAATTTTCGACATGGCGATGTCATGACGTCATAAATATCCGACATCTTACCACTTTTGGAAAAATACCGATAAAATTAGTATTAGGCATCAGGAGAAAGTGGTTGACCCCTCATTTGAATAGTATTTAAATGTTCTTTTCAAAATTTAACATAATTTAACTCATTTTCGATGACATCAGCACTTTTTTATGCCTGCATTTGTTATATAATGTCTTATGACGTCACGGCATCAGATTTTCTTGCAACTTTGTCAAATTTGCTTTCTTTTAACGATACTTTTATTGTGTCCAAGTATAAAGTTGAATAAATAATCTAAACATATTTTATGGCCATTGACGTATTTTAGGCTTTTATATGGGAAAAATAGGATTTTTTTGACTCATCACCCAATTTTGCACCACTGAACCAGAACCACTTATCCTATAAAACCAAAATTTGTCAGAAGGTGTCTTATAAATAAATATTAAAAGTTACCGAAAGAAAAACTGAAAAAGCAAAGGGTTCTGGAGATATTTACGATATAATAGAGGAGGGGATCCTCGGATCCCCCCCCTGTAACGTGAATCAACATTCACTCAATTCTATTCACTTCATTTACTAACATGTATTTCATTTCGACATTATACAAACAATAAATAATGCCAACCATATAGCATCAGCAGCGGATAATCGGCGGTTATATCGGAAAGCTGGTACGTTGTTACATTATGATAGTCAATATTTCCTCATCTCTTCATTCAATCTCCAATAACGAATAAATTCATTCATTTCACATTTTGTAATAATAATAGTGTTTATTAATTTATTAATTTATTGTATTTTTCTATTTTATTTATTCATCACAATAAGTGTTCGTCAATTCTTGTACCTCGTCTGATTCTCCTGGGCTGTGGGGCCTTCCGAACCCCCCCCCCCCCTATAAGAGAGTCTATAAGAGAGCAGAGAGTATGTGTTCTGCCCAATTTGAACCAATTTAGTTCCATAAAAAAAATCAATATTTTTGTGCAAAATTGTAGCTAGTAAATGGTTGAAGGCTCTAAAGAAGTGAGATTTTTTACTTTTCATTTTTTTTTTCATTACCATTTGGACCCAAATTCCATTTTTAGTTGTTTCTCAGTGAAAAAATATTTTTTGAATATGATTAAGGGCTCTATGGAAGCAGAATCCTATGTTTTATATGAGAAAATAAGGAAATTCAAATTTTTGAATATACTGAGGCTCAAAAGTACATTTTGTTTCTTTTTTCAAGCAACAATGCACAAAACAAGCACAAAACAAGTGCAAAACAAAACCACGCACAAAACAAGCGCACGCTAGATTCAACCTTTTCTGCCTATTTTTTGCCTGTTTTCCACTATTTTAAAAAGATGCACAAAAGAGACGCAAACAAAATAGCTTTTTTTGCGGAGTTTTAAAAGGGAGTCGTCAAACTCAAACAAAAACTGAACTAACATTCAACCGCCAGTTTTCTGCCTCTTTTCAAATACGAGCGCAAAGTTTGCAGATTAATTTTTTAAATTCTTCACCGCCCAATTTCAAACAAGGCTGAAAAAGTAATATCAGTCTTTGTTTTTTAACAATCATGCGCAAACAACCATGTGCAAAACAAGTGCAAAACAAATACACACGCAAAACAAGCGGAATACAAATACACACGCAAAAAAAACGTGCAAAAGAAAAGCACACGCAAAACACACACTGACACCTTCGCTAACATGTAAATACACACATAACAGTTTTGTGCGTGTTTTCCCGCCTATTTTCCTTATAACAGGCGCAAAACATGCGCAAAACACTCAAGATTTACCCACGTGCTTCATGGCTTTATTTACAGCTTTATTAACGGCATCGGGTCGGAAAAGAAATATGGATGTCCTAACGACTAATATACCAATATCAGTAAAGGAACTAGTGGAATATTATTATTATATCAAACCAAGATAACGCTACATCGATATGTTGAAGATTATTAACTTTGGACACTCTAGAGTACTTTCAATGCGCCAATTGAAAGCAATTTGTTAGTACATAGCATCCTTGTCGTACACTTACATCAGACATCAATCTTACAGAGCTAGTGTCTAATGAACTTAGTACATCTTATCTAAAGTTAGATACAGATAATTCACGGAAATAGTGAAATTCAAATATGATTTGAACATTGCTAAAGATCGTGTACGAAGAATCCTAAAAATTGTTGATCCTGATGGAGTAATGAAGAGACGACAACGCGATTAAAAGAAGACTTTATCACTGCGATGGTCCTTTAGACGTGCTTCATATTGATGGTAATGATAAACTAAAAAGATTCGGGTTTGCTATACATGGAGCTATGAGCTGATGATCCATACAAAAGGCTATTAAGTAGAGTAAAGAAACTCTAAGAATACCTTGAGTATGCCGAAGAAAAAATTTATTATAACGAACTAGAACTAAATAAACTCGATCAATACACACGTCAAGAGAACATGGAAATTGTAGGTATCCACGAATCTGTTAAACAAGAGGATCTTGAAAGGGCTGCCATACAAATCTTCTCAAAGATTGGCGTCAACATCAACACATACAAAAAAGCAGCATGCCATCGTCTTGGGAAAAAGAAAACTACAAACAATGTGCCAGTAAGTAGAAACACTATAGTTCGTTTCGTTTGTCGTAAAAAGGTTGTCGATATCATGAAAAACAATAAAAAAAACTTAGCAACGACAACATTATCTCTGAACTAGGAACAGAACATTTCATTAAAGTGAACCTATCACCGATGAACAAAAGGATTTTAGACTCCTGTGCATACCTCAAAAAGAAAAATATCATCAAAAGCTGTTGGTCCTTTAATGGCACAGTTAATATTAGATTATCTGATGATATAAATGAAAAACCGAAATTTATATCTCACTACGATGACATTTTTGATATTATTCCAAAAGCTGATGCTTTTCTGTAATCTTCTCTGCTGTTTTATATTTTATTTTATCTTATTTTTTCAATAAGTAAGCTTTAGCATAAGCTCTATTTCTAACAAACTCATACTACTGAGATTTCATTCTAGCTAAAAACTATTTTTACTCTTAATATCTAATTTTACCTCAAAATGCATGTTTTTGACCTGAAAAATGGCAAAAAATGTTTCCCATGTAGAATTTGCAGTAAACAGGTGAGTGATTCTCAGAAATACATACTATGTACCTATTGTAACCATCGCATTCACACCAAATGTAATAGTAAGCAATCTAATCATTTTATTAACAATGATGATTCTCTCATTAAAAATCTTTGTGCCACCTGCCAAAATGAAAATAACCCCTTTTCATCAAGCAAGCCTACCAAAAATAATGACCAAAACTTATCTTTTATTAACAACATTAAAAGTTTTATCGAATCTTCAGTGAATCCTAAGCATCTCAATGCAAAAAAACATGATTCTCTAATTAATGATGAGCCAATTATCAATTGCAAGGATCTTGGAATTGATGATTTCGATTTCCAACCTGATAGTAACACTTTATCTCTATTCCATCAGAACATAGTCTCCCTTGAGAGACATAAAGATAACTTTGAAAATGTCCTTAACTGCTTGAACTTTTCCTTTGACATCATCGGCTTATCAGAAACCAGAATAAAGAAAAATTCACCTCCAAAATTCAGCTTAAAATTACCTGGTTATAAACCTTTTTTCACTCCTACTGAAATGGAATGCGGTGGAACCTTACTATATATAAAAGATAATCTCGTCCCTCAACCAAGGAAAGACCTTGAAAAACTTATGTATAAAAAAAGAGAATTAGAATCTACTTTTGTAGAAATAACATTTTCAAAAGCTAAATCTTTCATCTGTGGATGCATTTATAAACATCCATCTATGGACATAAAAGAATTTAACGAATTCCATCTAAATCCTTTTTTGGAGTCTTTATCAAAAGAGAAGAAAAACATCTTTCTCATGGGTGACTTTAATATTAATCTCTTAAACATCAACTTGGACAATAATGTAACTGATTTTTTTGATAGTATGGCTTCCAACCTACTCATTCCTTTTATTATCCACCCGACAAGAGTAACACCTAATACTAGTACCATCATTGATAACATATTCTCTGACTCACCAAATCATAAAAATAGTCGATCTGGAAATCTAAGAACCCATATCTCAGATCATTATGCACAATATCTTCTAATTCAATTCGAAAAGAAAAAAAATCCAGTCTTAACAGAGAAATTTATTCGTAATACTAAACATTCTGATACATTTCAAGATGAATTACTTACAATAGATTGGAATAACATAATAAATATTGAGGCAGGTGATATAAATCAATCATTCTCTCTACTTGAAACCAATATTAATAACATCATCGATAAACATTTTCCTCTGAAAAAGGTAAAAGGCAACAGGAAAAATCAAAAAATCAAACCTTGGATGACAAACAATATAATGAAAGATATCATAAAGAGAGATAGAATGTATAAAAAATTTATTAGAGAAAAAAATAAGGAGAAAAAGAATGAAATTTTTAACAACTTTAAGATCTTAAGAAATAGGATCGTAACTGAATGTCGCGCCAGTAAAAAATCATACTATAAATGTTATTTTAATAAAAATTCTAACGACATAGGCAAAACATGGAAAGGAATCAAATCAATAGTTAATATCAAAGAAAAAATATGACGTCACCTGACACCCTACTAATTGAGGATGAAGTCATAAATGATACAAAAACGGTTGCTAATTCTTTCAATCAATACTTTTCTTCAATAGCAAACAAACTTCAGACAAAAATCTTCCCTCCAAAAGAGGACTTTAATATTTATCTCAAAAATCAAACTGCTAATAGCTTCTTTATTTCCCCAGTCACCAAAGAGGAGGTTAAAGATATAATTGATAACATCTCAACTGCAAAAGCCACAGGCCCTCACAGCCTACCCTCTTTCTTATTAAATAAAATTAATGATAGTATTTCCAAACCATTAGCGGATCTAGTTAATATGTCTTTTACACAGGGCAATTACATTGACGCCCTAAAAATATCAAAAACTATACCGATTTACAAAGATAAAGGTTCTGAACTTGATGTATCTAATTATCGACCCATTTCCTTGCTATCAAACATAAATAAAATATTTGAAAAACTAATGTTTTCTAAAGTATATGATTTCCTAAACAAAAACAATAGTATCTTCAAAAGACAGTTTGGTTTTCGTCAAAAACACTCAACAATACATGCCCTAATCGATCTAACAGAAGAAATAAGAAGTGCCCTTGATAAAAATGAGTTTGCAATGGGAATATTCTTAGATTTTCAAAAGGCGTTTGACACCGTAGACCATGCAATCCTATTGAAAAAGTTGGAACACTATGGTATTCGTGGTAATGCTAATAAATGGTTTGCCTCTTATCTGAAAAATAGAATGCAATTTGTTTCAATTAATGGTGTAATTTCTGACACAATTTTAATGTTATTAGGTGTCCCTCAGGGGTCAATATTAGGCCCTTTACTATTCTTACTATATATTAATGATCTCCATGAAGCTGTATTTTACAGT
>JAUKPT010003981.1:0-11532 GCA_032273505.1 Nanomia bijuga | reverse complement strand
AAGAATAAGAATAAGAATAAGAATAAGAATAAGAATAAGAATAAGAATAAGAATAAGAATAAGAATAAGAATAAGAAGAATAAGAATAAAAATAAGAATACAACAATTATAATATTTAATAATGGTAATAAGAATAAAGATATTATTTCGTAGATGGCCATATCATACTGTGCATACAACTTGGAGTGACGACAGATACATCAAAAAATGGCATTTGCATATAAGTATGATTAAAAGGACAAGTCGACTTCAAATAGAAAGTTGCTTTAAATCAAGTTTTTGTTAACTAGTAATTACAGTAAACTACCTATCTCCTGCAACGATGATAATAAGCAAAATAATAGGTATTTGATTGAAAAAGTGTGACGTTAGCTCTACCCTAGGGAGTTGTACCAACTTCAAACAATTGCTATATCATTTTTAAGTTTCTTAAGTATTTCGCAAGTATTTAAAAATTGTAACAAACTCATCTTCGAGTTCCATAAGGGATGATCATGAGAAAAAAAACTTTCACGCCCTTTACTTACAAGAAGAGGAATCAAATTCAGTTTTCCTTTATCTTCAAAAAGTATCTTTTTTGAGGCGGACTCTCGTTTCTATACCTGCTAATTGTCTTTCTCGTTTTACTTTTCTCTTCAATATTTTGAATGAAAAAAACATCCATAGTAAATAATACGTGATGCATAGGTGTATTTATGAAGAAAGATTTTAATTAGAAAATGTTGTTTTAAGTTGTTCCTTATGTATTTATTCATAAAGATCTTGATAATCAAGTAAATGTCACTCCTTACTGATTAATTATCGAATAGATTTTCTGTGGCGTTGCAATAAAGTTCTTTAGGTAATATGTTTCAGTCAAGAGCGCTGAGCGTTGATTCGCCAGACGTCGTCGCTTCGCTCTTAATGAGAAAATATGGCTGGTACTAATTCACCAACATATCACATTCGCCTACCATTATAAAAAATTCCCCTGCGGTCTATTTACAAAACTTAAACGCTGCGTTCACAACCAAATAAACAAAAAGTTAGAAAAAGGTCGGGATCGGTGAGGAAAATGCAATTTGACCGATGAAACAAGGAAGCCACAAGTGCTCGAGCATCAGTCAAATTATATAAAAGTAAGTTTTTGCAAGAAATATTTTGTACAAACAAAACTCTGTTTAAGATGAAACTTAAGCCATAATTCCGAAAAAGTTAGCCAAAATTTCGACAACAGCTTGATTAAAATCCAACTGGTTAATAAAAAGTAGGGTTTGTACCTCAATCCCCACCCCTTCAAGCCCCTTGCCTCCACTGACGACGCCACATTTCACTTGTGCAGACAATCTAAGAAGAAAAATGATTATTTGCCGTTTGCGATCACAAAAAAGGTAAAACTACTAAACTTACGTTCAGATTTGTTCGTTTCATTATAGATTATTAGTTAATTTTCACGAGAAAGAAAAAAAACCTGAAACATCAATTTCAATTGAAATCAATCTGAATTTTAAGAAGGCTAAACGAGCTTGCTGGCGTTATGTTGTCGTGATTCGGAGCTAGAAGAAATCTTCTAATACAAATATGAACTGAATTGACTCAAGTAATCTTTCTTTATGAAAAAAACAAATAAAACTCATGAGAAAAAAGAAGGTTTGAATGAAAAAAAGTTCTTTTTGGAAAATAACAGGAAGAACTAAATATAAACAAAAGGTTTTTAGTTCAAAATAAACACGCAGTAGAAAATGAGCATGGGATTTTATTTTCAATAGAGGAATATGAAAAATGAAATCTGATATAAAATTGTAGATAAAGTCTTGAGAAAAAGTAGAAGTTGCTTGAAGTTCCTAAAAGTGGGTCTTTAAAGGACCCGAAATTTCAATTTGTTTTCATGGAGAAACAAAAAAAAATGACAAATAAAATCTGTATTGCGGAAAAAAGGATGGTGTTATAAAACAAAGTATGATAAAAAAAATCTCTTGGCCAAACAATTCTCGTAATTTTTGGAAAATAAGAATTTTATAGAATATTGAGATAACTGAAGGAAAATCAATCCTCATTGGCTCCATTGGAACCATTATTTCCAAAATAATCTTAGAAGGAACCAGTGTAATGGCGTCAAAGTAGAAAAGGGACTACAACGATTTTCGCACGATTGAATTTTACTTGCTTAACAAAATTTAATAGCAAAACCAGGCAAGAGTAGCAACTCTTCTAAAAGAACAAAGAAATAGGGCTGTGGCTACTTTACACTCTTAAACCATTTTAGCTTGAAAGGCTGGACCGGTTTTATAAGGTCACCTGGACCGGTTTAGGTTTAAGAGTGTAGCGATGTAGTCTGCAAATAAGTTAAATATGTCGTTTGAATATTGTCAATGATCTAATCTTGAAGATTTCATTGGTTAACTTCAAAATGTCATTGATAGTTGTAAAAACTGAATTTGAATATGATATTTCGTAGTTAACCGATTATAATCTTTTAGATGACATGATGTAACCTTCAAGCAGTCAAACAGCAAATTTACTCATGAATTGTTAGCAAACCCTAAAGTTTATTACTTTAAATAAAAGTTCTCTGACCTTATTATACCCACAGATTCTCACAGGTAAAGTTATTTATAGACTCCCACAGACTTGTTTATGATAGAGGCAGGATCTTCACAGTACAGGGATGAAACGAGCTTCTGTTTTGACGGCAAAGATGAGACAGAATTGAAAATTGTTATTTTTTCCGACATAGAATTGATTTTCTGGAAAAAAGGGATTCATTTTCTTAGACTGCCTTCTTTTTCCATGATTTCATTTAGATCAATATATTTTGAAATTCAAATATTTTTAATAGTCCTGAGGGAATCTTGATGTCTGACGACTTTGTTTTTGCTTAAGATTAAGTATTATGTTCAAAACTAAAAAACCTATTATAGTTACAACACTTAAAAATATATCCCCAAGAACAAATAAAAATAACAAAGATAGGTAAATAAATTCTTGAAATTTCAATCAATATGATATCACCAGAGTTTTATAGCATGGCTATCAGAACCTTTCAAATTGAAATTCAGGTGAAAAATGAATTGCGCATCAGTAATCTGGACCCAACTAAGGGATTAAAAAGTTATCTCCTAATTATTAACACACAAATGTTATACCCTTAAATCGAAGCAACCAGATTCAAAATAGAAATGTTAAAGTGACCTAGGAAGATTTTTAAGCAATGCAATATTCAGAATTTTCCGCGATGAGGAAAGAAAAGAAAGAAACAATTTTAGATGGCCGGTTCTTTTCATAAGATTCGATCTAGTAATATAGATAATAAAGTCAATATTTGAAAATCCTTTAGGAATTTTTATATCTGATGATTAGTAAACTAGGTAGACAAGAAGATAATTCTAAATTGAAAAAGACTACTAATTAAATCAATCTTCTGAAACTGAAAAGAGAAGGATAAAACAATACAAAAAAGAAAGAATGATTATTGACCATACCAACAAAAGATTACTATCTTTGCGTAGGCTCCTTCGTTCGCAATCTTTCTCGATATCGTCTACGTTCGAGAATGATGACACGGGAAACATCGTGTCAGATGTGTCAACCTGTTATTGACACAAGTCCTGTTGAATATTCTGAGAGAGCCCGCACGTGTAGGTACATATGCATACACGATCATCGTTCATGAATTTTAAGTTCGATTTAGAGGGCCATTTTGATCGGCAAGGCAGGACATATATTAGTTATCTCTGCCAACAAAATATAGGCGCTATGGAGATGATATCGCCAACTACAGATCACTGACGACTTACTGGTATTTTAAATTTTAATCATATTATAGGAAAAAAATGTCGCCATAAGTTTTCAAGGTAATTGTCTCAAAACATTGTTTACTGTATAAACCACCATTTGATTGATTGAAGAAAAAATAAATTATCTTGAAGATTCTCTATTGTTCCGAATCAATCTGTTTCAATTATTTCTTACGTTGCAAGAAAGGGGAAATGTGCAAAGGAAATGTGTTAGAAATCTCCATGGAAACTACTAAAAGCCAAAATCGCAAAATCGAAATCCGCTTTAACTAAAAGATAAGTTGAATAAACGTACACATGTTCAACGGTTTAAACCATATTAGCCAGTTAAAAATGAGAAATATTCACAGTGAAAACTTCTTGTAGAATAGAAAACTCAATAATCCTTTACAAATAACTTTGGAAGATTCCAAGTTTACAACGAGATCAGCAAGATCAATTGGATCCGATAGACACACAGTTAATCGCAAAAAAAAAATAGGATAGATGGATTTCAAGTACTTTCCACTGGTACAGATTACTTTCTGATAACAACACGAAACATTACGTAAAACTTTTAAAAAGCCTTTTTGCAAGACACATTGCAAGAATCATTAAACGCTTTGATTACATAACGGCATTCAAGGAAATGTTTTTCCTCTGCAGTAAGGCATGTCCGGGGCACACTAAAACTCAGCGAGGTAAACCTTTCGAACCTATCACTGATGAAAAAGCACAACGTGAGTAAAAGTCTATTTCTCGCTCACAAGAACAATCCAATACAAATGCAGAGCTGACTGAGAAAGCCAGCCGATGAAAATGAACGAACAGGATATTATCTTTGTGAGTACAGTTAGATCCGAATCGAATAAGAATGACCTTTCCCAACAATGAGCGTGCTATCATTGCAATTCAGTTTTGAGGCGAGTGAACTCAGGGGTCAACTTTTTTAACATCCGGCAAACTCCGGCAAACTGCCTAAACAACCTTTTCATCGGAGGGTGACGGTGTATGCTGGAGATTGTTTCACTGTTGGATATAGCTCAAAGTCAGTGGTTCTTTGGAAATGGAACGCTATAGTGTGTTTGAAGTTGTTCAAAACTGTCAATCGTAAGTAGAGATTCTCCCTGCTCCTTGCATTTCAGGGAATTTATTTTAAGAAAAAATTCTCTTAAACCCATATTTTCACCTAACTACCATTTTGTATTCATAGTTCAACTCATAACTCATTTTCCGACAATTTGAATGGTGAGTGGCGAGTGAGTCTAAAGTCTAACTAAGAAATAGCATAGCATAGTGCACATAGCGTACAAATAACTCGACCCATAATGCATAATGCCTATTGAAAAATGACGAAACTCCACACAAGCACAAAAATCGATGTAAGAATAATGAATATAATGGAAACGAACAAATCTTTCTATGAAAACATATAAAATCTACCTACATAATTCACCTCCATAGCCAGATGATCTGGTCCAAAATATCAGTCACTAGTATTAATCTTTTTAACATGCCAAAAACATAAACTGTATAAGTGGTATGTTTTATCCAAGTTTTAAATAAAGTAGATACTCTAGCCTAATAAATACCTAACAAATTTATTTCAGTACACAATATTCATGGGAAAATGATTTTGTTGCCTTTTTTCTTGTTGACCACAAGCACCAGGATTCTGGTAAAGCCGCATTCGATAAATAAACCATATCAAGATAGAAGACCGTAAGGCGGAGAGGTCTATCTCGTGTAAAATAAGAAGATGCTTTTTACAGATGGCTTAAATCAAGCTAGGAACTCTGTTAGCAAGAAGATTATACAATTATGTTCTCGGACTATTTTCCAAATACCTTATCGGGACAAAACTTAGTCGGACAAAAGTGACTAAATCTTTGAAAATGACTAGTTTTGTCCCACCAATTATTATGACCGACTAAATATTTGATCAAAATCATTTTTTTTCAGAATACTTGTTAATGTCGGTTTAAGTACAAAAAATAACCAACAGGGCACAAAATAGTATTACAGTGATTTATAAAAAACGAATTCAGTTATGGCAAGAGCACCACCACCACTACCACCACTGAAGATGTCACAGTTTTTAATTACCTTATCGGACAAAACTTAGTCGGACAAAAAAAGATTGAGAGGAATTCGTTAGATCTACTGTGGTATACCATTCCTTAAAGGTCCGTTTCAGATTCGTCTCCTTTTTTCTATTTATTTTATATAACTATTTTCTAAACGTGCGTTCAAAACACATCAATTTTTAGTTTTAAACATCAATTTGCTATTCATGAAATTTTAGAAAATGACCAAATTATTCATCGGAAAAAAATATTAGTCGGACAAAAGTGACTAAAATATCTAGAGATGATTAAATTTTGTCCGACTAAGGTTTGTCCGAAAAGGTGGTAATAAGTAATAGGTGGTAGTTTTCTACGAAATGTCGAGGAGTCACGTCACTGCACTGTTCAAATATCTTTTACAATTTCTATTCAAATACCAACTCTCACACGCTCTCGTAGTCGTATGACTTACCTCTTGTAAATTGCAACTTTACTATATTGTTCAATAATGGCTAAAACTTATCTATCTACTGAAAAGGTTAACAAGATTGTGAACCAAAAGCTTGGCAATTGTTTTCCTGTATACATATTCACCTATTCCTGTCACTGGTAAGAGAATGTGCGAAAAAAACTTAACTACGCCTCGTTTAAAGAGAATGTATAACCGCATTTCTTTGTATCGGTCTCCTAAAAGAAGCGAGTATCAGAGAAATGCAAATCTCCAGGCTTTCATACAAAAAATGAAATAAAATGAACAACAGGATCAAAAAGTTAAAAATACCTCCATCATAAAACTCTAAAAAAACTCCTTAAGCACCTTGTACTGTATGAAAACAAATCTCGTAGTACATTAGAGACTAAACGACAGTCTATCGAGAGAGTATTTTGATGAAGATGAAGTGATAACAATAAGGCTGGGCGATGTACTATGTGAGTGAGGGGAGGTGGTCAACAAAATGTGATACCATCTACTCAAATGTATATTTCATCATCATCTTACATTGTTTTCTTCATGTGTTTATTAGGTGTTTTTCGTATCAAAATAAATATTCATTTCATTCTAGTGATCGGTGATTGTTGTCACCTTGTGTTAACCTTTAGAAATAACTTTTAGCATAGGAGTTTTAGCAATTCAAGATCATTTTCAATATATAGAATAAAAAACGTGGCGGCTCCATTCGCGATATTTCTGAAATGAAGAAATATTTAGGCCACGATACAGTTGTTGGTCATCGGACAATGTCTGGGAAAAAAGGGTAATTATCGAACGGATGCCTGATAGGAAAATACTGCTTTTGTACAAAAACGAAATTATCCAAAGGATTCACATGATACGTAAGCCAAAACACGACTTCATTGCAGTTGGATCCGATGCCTGAATTTTCTCGCGTTTCTGCGGTTAAAAGTGAAATGACTGCGTAATGGAATGATATTGTTATTTAAGACGACGTAGCTGGCATTACTTACATCTATTTTCATCATCTACAACCAGTATATAACAGAAACCTATATTAAAACTCACAGAACAACAATAAACAAAACATCCAAGAACATTCTGTGTTGGCTCTTTTGTATGAGTTGACGGAAAATCTCTCCTCCCATCTCCTGTATCTTGATCGGACCAGTAATTTTCAACGCGACTAGTCTCATTCTTTGAAAAATTTTGTTTTAATGAATTTCGAAGATCATTTATAATAAATCTTTTGTTTATTTTTTGACACCTACAATAAGACTGTGTTCAAAAACACACAAAAAAAATTCCAAAAAAAAAATTTGCACACAAACACTAATACAACAGAAAAGCTGTGTTGACTCTTATATTGGGATGAATAACTTCCCCTCCCATTTCCTTTATCTTGATCTTCTTGTATTGTTCGAGTGATGATCAGATGGAGACGTCTTTTCATGAATAATGCATGATAATAGCAAGATAAAGTACTACTATGCGCCTCACGACAGATGCGAGATGATTACATTCAAGTGTCTACCTGGAATTAAGCTATGAGTCACAAGATACGAATATTGTTGAATTTCACTATAATTTTAGAAAGCAACTGTTTAAGAAACAACATTCAGATTTGAAAAGTTTAATGATTGTTTTTTTTTTTTTTGCAACTCCAGTCATACAAGTAACTCAAATATTAAGCCAATCCAAAGTTGCTTATGAAAAAAGATCGTGTATGTTTGTGCAAAACCTACAAAAAGAAATAAATGACTAACATTGGAGATTCGGGGTTTTGGACTTTTCTTAACATTTTCCTTAAATAAGAAATGAAAGACAAACATTTTAATTATTAAAACCACTCCGGTTCTTGTATTATTCGACGTTTAACAAATTCATCTTCATAAAGTATAAAATAAGGAATTGTCGAGTTTATTTTCAAAAACGCAAGAAACGACAGGAATATTTTTTAGCGAATGGTTTATTATAGTCATATAGCTTAAATAAGTTCTTCTTTGCGCCTCGGTTACATTAAAGAGTCTGGGATTAAACTGGAATTAACTAATGAGTCACAAGATACTGTTCTGAAATCTTTATCTACAAATACATTACAAGTAAGGGTTGTATTGAAATTGTCTTGAAATCGAAAGCTCTTATCTTCATCAACTTGGTCATCAGTGGTGCAAAATACTTGTTTCTGCCCGGTACCGCGACCTTTGACTGCACTCTTAAATTCTCTCAGTTAATATTAGTTATAGAAAAATATTATTATACAGGACGGCAACTGTCCTCGGGAATGTTCCCTGTCCAGTACCGCCGGTACCCGCGATTCCTACTTTTGTGCAGGCCTGTTGGTCAAGACGTTAGACCATCATGACCGTTCTTTATCTATAAAAAGTACACCATGCATTTTAGTCCAATTCTGTTTATGTGTTGTCGGGTAACAACTGTTCTGACTGCCATATACCGATTAACATAAATCTTACACTGACAGACCAAAATTAGTCATGTTGGCTATAGTCATAGTCTAGTTTTGACTAATCCAGATGCCTATTCACAAACTTCAATCAGATCACCATGACTATAGTTAGAATTAGTCTAAACAGGCAAAGTAGTCAGCTGGGTAACTACTTTCTGCTAATTTTACGAACAGAATTACAATTTTTTCTGGTCATCTGGACTAACTTTGATCTATCAGTGTAGATGACAGTGTACAAACCTAATCGTTCTAGGTTATCATCAAAGTTTCTTCTTAGAATTTTAACTATATAGTCTATTCTAGATAAATATCTGAGTTTCAGCTTTTTTAACATTCACATTTGTAATTCATTTACACTATTTCAGTAGTTGAGCAGCTTTCGCCTCCCTTTCATGCAAATCTGACATAATTTAGGTCTAGCTATTAGAACTTTAGAAAAAGGAGGACATTCCAAAGTTTTGTCGGTTACAATAATCTTTTATTCCCCACATCACATCTCATGAAGATCTTTTCCCGAAACCTCTCTATTTTAATTATCTGAATTTTCTAACTTTCAATTAATTAAACTTTTCAACTGACCTGATTGATCTAAAACGCGATTCCAAAACACAATCGCCAAAATTTCAATTGTTTCTGTTCACTTTGCAGATAGGATTGTTTCTGAAATCGTTGCACGAGAGAAAGTTCGTGTCTCGTGCTTCAAAATAGATTTAGCATAATCATATACATTCTCTCCTCTCTGAGAAAATGTGTCAGACCAAGATCGTTACAGAAGTAAATATTTTCTCTAACAGCCAGGGGTGAGAAATAAGCAAAATTTGAAAAAAAAAGAAGAAATAAACGATTTCTATTGTTTCGCACCCTAAAACAGGGGAGAAATAAGAAATAAGAAGATTTGACCAAAATATATACCGGTGGTTCGTTGTGATAAGATAACAAACTCACTTTTACGTTCCAAATTTCCATACTTTGATCACTATTGAACTTCTTCCTGAACCACTTATCAGAATCAGTGAGCCACAGCAAATTGCATTCCAACATACGACGATAAAACAAGAATCGATAGATATGCGTGTAAAACATTATCGTGTATTATCGATATTCTTATGAATAATCAATGAACGTTATAAATGTATACAAACAATTCATAGCTTGAAATGGAGTGTGGGGAGGTCCGAACTTCTTGTTGTTTTTGGAAAAGGAGTCCTGCTTGACAATACGATGTTTACTTTCACGGAGGGGTACCTTCATCTCATTCCATTTTTAACTTCTTATTATAATCTGGAGGAATCGTTTTCATCAGGATTTGTTTTGGTGGAATCGTTTTAATTATTTTGACTTTTGATTGTTGTAAGTGAAAGTGATTCCAAAAAATAGATATTTGACTCATAATTCTTGTTTTAAATTGTTCAGATTTGATTGCAAGTACGGGAAATCTGTTTGTGCATTTCCTCTCTCATATTGTTGTTACTGAGGCTATGGTCAAGGAATATCTTTAGTAAAAATAGAAGAATTCTAAAATAGCTCTTAACGTGCATATCAAAACATAAGAATCAACCATCTACAGTTTTGTTTGCTGTCAACTTGACTTTGTCATTTTGTCTTGGTCGAGGCGTTTTAGAATTGATTTTGGTACCGTAGAAAATGTTTGTTTAAGAGTAATTCGTTCTTCTCTATCTTCGTTTCTATGGTTCAGGCAAGTGATAAGATCGACCTACAATATATGTAGTGCCCTTTTGTTATTTAGTCTAGCTTTGATGGGAATACTTGTATAGACACACGAAGCAGTTATATTAGCCAAGATTTCACAGCCACCCAGCCAAAGTACGATTTTCTCCCGTTCCTATAGCAACGGTAGATATTTTGGGCAATAGGGTGGAGGGGGGAGAAATAAGCAAAATTAGGAAAATAGGGAAGAAATAAAAAGATTTCTATTGTTTCGCACCTTAAAACAGGGAAGAAATAAAGCAAAATCGCGAAATGATGGGGGGAAGAAATAAGAACATAGACTTATGACAAAAGTGTCAATATCTCAGGGTTCCCATGATCGTTTTTTATCCAGTTTTAGGAAATTGAAAGAAGAAGCTATAAAAAAACGATCAAAGAAAAAAAATTGGGAAAAATGAGAAGGAAGAAGGCAAAAAATAAAAATGAAAATCAGCTACTATAAGAATTAAGGGTTTAGCTAAATCGGTATCGGTTCGAAAGCCTTATCTTTCCTACGTCCATTAGTTATATATATTTTCCAGAGAGAACACTCTATACTTTTCTCTAAAAGCAAAAAATAGTGAGAGAAATATGAGCTATTCGTACTTTTCGTTATTGGAGTCAATAAGTCATTAGCTTTTATATTTTTGGTCACGTGATTTTTACAGCATGCGTGTGTAATAGAGGACATTGTAGTGACTGAGTAATGAGATGATGAATGTACGTTCACAAGTTATCCTTTGTCAAAGGTCTTTGAAAAACACATTCGATTTCATCTTATAAGACCCTAAATATACGAACTGTCGTTACATTTAATTATCTTATGTCAATAAACAATTTTGCGTGCTATGTACTGATTCTATTGTTAACCATTATTATCCATTTTATATCATTTTTTATCCGTTTTATATCATCATGATACCAAACTTTACATCATTAGAAAAAGCTTTATCATGATATACTTGCTGCACGCTTCGGGGTATGACATTATTGATTTACAACAACAACAACAACAACAACAACAACAACAACAACAACAACAACAGCAGCAACAACAACAACCAGAAATACAAGGAAAAGAAA
>JAUKPT010003980.1:0-11532 GCA_032273505.1 Nanomia bijuga | reverse complement strand
CGGGCTGATTGTCATAAAATATTAAATGATTTTGGGGGTGAAAAAATCGAAAAAATGGAAAATGACCCCCCCCCCTACAATCAAGCACAGAAGAGTACTGTAAAAAATACACTGCTTTTATCTATTTATCTGTCTTAGCAAGTTCATTTTATAGTAAACTAAATTGATAAAGTTCTCATTCAATTTCAAATATTGTTTCAAGTGAAGAAAATAACAATGGTATTAATCTGTAAAAATAATATTTTTTTACAATTTTCAAAATGAAATTTATCCCCATCATCATTTAATACTTCCTGGAGAATAGACAGTTATCCAAACATGAATATGGTGAAAGAAACTAATTCATTCTAATTGATCCATCTTCCTGCGCGAAACACCAAGGGGAAAGTATGAACTTTCATGTGGTTTTATTTATTGTTTGTATCTGTCAACTCTAAAGGAGGTCTAATTAGGAAGTCGGAAAGAAAGTGTTGAGTGATATAATTTTTCCGATGGACAAATATATTACTTTATGTAAAAGGTTGGTGAGGTCTCTGATAAAAGAATGGATTAGTGATATTTCGTTGAAAACATTGCGTTTCTTTGTCTAGAAATTGTTCGAGCATATAAATATTTCTTTTAACATTAAACATAAAGAAAAAAGCTTTCAAAAAATGAAACCATGGCGATTTTCCCTGTTTGCAAAATGTCGATGGATGAAGTATATACAATTACAAAAGAAGAGATTCTTGCAAAATATAAGAAAATCTATCGGCTGAAAAATGTCTAACAGCCGTACAAAGAAGACAGAACAACACCTTGCAAGGGTATATATTTTGAACAAAAGTTTTTTCCCCACGCCATTTTCCAATTTTTTCCCTGTTTTAGGATCTGAAACAATAGAAAACAGTATAAATCACTTATTTCTTCCCTGTATCTATGATTTTGTGGAATCCCCCCCCCTTCGGACAGCTATTTTTTACGCAGTAACGAAGTGAATTTAAAACAGGTCGAAAGTGCACTTCAAAGAGCTTTGAAGAAGAATAACTGGTGAACGGACATTGATCATATCATAATTTTTAGTCACGACATTGTCCTCGATTATACGCGCATGCTGTAAAAAGCATGCGATCAAAAATATGAAAGCGACTGACTCATTGACTCTAATAGCAAAATGTACGAAAGGCCCATATTTCCCCCAATAATTTCACCCAAAAGATAATTTCGTCCCCACGTATACTGGAAATGCTTGTAAATACACGGAGCATCGTGGTTTGATCGCAGATGGTCCCAAAACGCCCAACTCGATATTTTGTCGGCAAGATGTGGGGCTGCGTGTATAAAGTAGGCTATGCTCTGCATCACTCTAATTCGATTAGTGTGATGCATAAGTGGGTCATTTTTCACATTTTCCTCTTTACCTCAGCCATATGTGTCTATGGTTTTCTAATTTTGCACAGTGAAAGATACGTTTGATATCATTCCACATACGCAGGGTGAATTGAACAATATGTTGACGATAAATTGTTTTGTTAGAGGTATCTGAAAACCCCCTTTGCATTCATGCACTTTTTTGAACCTAAAAGACAAAACTTCTTAGGTTTGAAATATCCAAGCAAACTGTGACCTCGAAACACCTCAACTGAAAAGTGCATAGCAAAGAGTCAGTCCGTGTTATATTAAATAAGCCATGGGGGAAGTTTGTGAGTTTGGCCTCTCGTTGTTCAGCATTTTGGAGGTGGGGAGGTATTTTGGGTGGGTTGAGGGTGGGGTAGTTTGAGATCTTTAAAAAAAGTGGTCCAGATGCGCTCTTTCTACGAATAAAAGAATAGAAGACGGCAAATTAAGACCATGCATCAAACCCACCCGGTATTCTAACCCATATAATAACTATTACCACAAGACTCGATGTTTGATAGAATTATTAGTTAAGATTAAAAAAAATAAAGATTTACAATATTTACAATATTAATCTTCAACTAATATTTACTTCTTTGGTGTGAAAGCTGACCCGCATCTATATCTAATTAAAGTGCAATTAAAGGCTTAAAATGGAAGAGAATGAAACGTGTACTTCCTATAATTCGACCGAAGGGCTTCATCTGATTGATCTTATTTGTCGCACATGCACTTATTACATACTAGCTGACTGAAGTCTTCAGTATTTGAGGAAGAGCCAGATTGCCAGGCTGAAATAAATGTATTCTTGTGTTGAAGGTTTCAACTAAACGTCATTCAGCTTTTATGCACGGTTGCCGTTAAACAAATTTCGAATACCTCCGAATGAGGCGTATGGATTCTTTTGTATGTATAATCCTTTTTCTAGAACCAAAAGACTAAGTAAAAACAATAAAGAATTCCTAAAAACTTAACAAAACATTAAGTATAATGTAGAAAGGTACCAGGCTTTCCATTGCTGTAACTCCTGAATGACCTAGACGCTGCTACCATTCACTCTAACCAGTCCTAAACATAATATATAGATGCGGCGTCGTCGCCTTTTACAAAGCAATCAGAAGAACTGGCCTGCAGTTCTTTCTATCGCCTAATATCGGAAATTACTACATGATTTTTCGCAATCTGCAAACGAAAGCAGATAGTATGAGCGTTTTAGTTAAACTTGAATTTGATTGTCAGTTTTACGTTTTGATCGATAATGATTCTATTGTGTGTTTTGCGTTCTACCGTAGTTCGTATACTGTATATATGGTTATGAAACGCCATTGAATTAAGATATATATATACGAACTAGGAAGAAGAAAAACAGCAGCCACTTGTTGAGATGAACATTTGGGCACGAATAATATCACGTGACTTAAAAATGTTTCTACGGACCAAAACATTCAAGTTAACTAAAATGATTATGCTCTCCAAACAAAACAACTGCAGTTGAAGGGGAGTGGAGGTTATAAGTGTCCATAGGATGCTAGACGCCGAAATAGACTCCCTGGAGGCAAACGCCATAAGATCGTAGGCCTCTGGAAGCGGACGCCAAACTTTTTAGACAAAAATAAATTAGAGGCCTAAGCTAATACGGGAAGTCAAATCCAATACAAAAACAACAAAGTGAAGTTAAAGTTTATTTGAGTTGACATGGTTATAGGAACCTCAATTCATCAGTTCATCTATCATATTTCCAATATTTCAATCACCTCTAATCCTTTCATAATTCCAACTTCATTAAACTTTAGTTGCAGTGTCTATATCTGATGATTTCGATAACAACAGTAGTCTCATTAATCCACTTTCAGAACTATTATCATACCTATGTAGCTTAAATATCCGCCAAATCTCATTGCGCGCATCGATTGATAACACAAGAAAGAGCAAAGGATCTAACAAACTTTTGAACAAGACGAGTTGTATGGAGATAATAGTGAAATATTTTTTGTTGCATGCTTTGTAATCTTTCGTCAACGTTAATATGTTATGTACGAGGAAGGGACTCCAGCAGAGAACAAATGTCATTACAATCCCAAAACAAACATACGAAGCTTTAAACATACTTTTCGTGTAGACGACACTACGTTCATCATATTTATGAAACCGATTGGTCCGTTTTACGGATTTATCACGTGTCATTGCTGTAAATAGTAGAATGATATTTGATATGATTAAAGTCGTTATTGCAAATCCTATCATAATTGTCATAATGGCTGAAATATAATGTTTCATTATATGAAATGATAGTACTAGTCCTGTAAATATAATTGGTGGTAACCAACAACACACCACGGTCAGCAATATGTCCTTTATCGTAATGTAATTATGCCAACATGGGTAATTAATTGCAATTAAACGATCAGCAGTTAAAGCTAATAGTGTGATTGTCATTTCCATGATTATTGCGTTTTCAGTGACAGCTAATGCGTATAATTGTTTCCATCTTGGAGGGTAGAATTCTGATATGATAATAACAATACTCAACAGAATATGAGTTATTTGAAGGTTTAAAAAGAACTGATGTGATCGTTTTCCTTGCAGCTTCGGTTGTGCGAGAATGAGTATGAACAATATAAAGTTCACAATGAATGTTATGATACTCTGTATAGTCTGAGTGGCATCTGAAGTGCTGTAAAAATTTGTGTTCTTTATGCCAACCACCCAATCAACATCCTCCAGAAGAAGATCATGATAAATCTGCATCTTTTATTCCATATTAAATCAGAAATATCATCTTTTCCAAGTTCCTTCATCAAACAAAAGTAAATCCATTGATAAGGTATTCCAGTCAAATCAATTCTTGATTATCTAATGATTATCAATTATCTTAATTATTTTCTGCTAACATTTGACTAAAAGAGACAATATATAACAGTATCAAAACGACTTATAAATCTTGTTGTTAATCATGTTCGACCATTTACAATTAATTTAATTTAATCTATGTAAAGACTTGTAATAAGCAACTTATCTTTTTTCGTATTAACTTGCATTTAATACACATGTAAAGGTAAATAGCCGAAACAGTCTGCACAAATATTTGTATCAAAGACTATAATTTGATAAAAGAAAAACTTTCACAAAAGAGAGAATTAATTTTGTGTTACGTCTTCAGCCGCGCTCCTCGACATATAAAACTTGATACATTTTTTTAACTGAGGGAGGCTTTTGATTGAAAAAAATGAAAAAAAATGAAAAAGATGGGTCATTTATATAAAAAAGAACGAACAAAAAAAGACGTTAAAATGATTCATATAACAACTTTATTATCTTTTTTATATTTCAATTATTTCGTTAACGTATTATTTACATCAAGATTCGTTACATCTGACCGAATCTTCTCACCCAACGAGAAATCACAATTACATCTTACAACCCGAAGGTAAATATAATTGGAAAAATAGTTTACTGTCTTTTAAACTAGATATGAATATATGAACAATGTGTTAACTTAACGCTATGAAATAAAATGTAGATGCCGACAGAATATGAGAACAATATGCGAACATGGACAACACTATTATTTGTATACATTTACAGCGACGTGGTGAAAGTACAGGTGAATCGCTTGTTTATTCTCGGCAATGACTTAGATATATATTAGCTCTTAGGTGGCAGAAGAAAGCAAAGAGTAGGCTGATGTCATGAAAAGCTGTATTGTTCTATCGATGTGTTCCTGTGAAGCTTCTTTTATGTTTCGATTTACACAAGAAAAGAATAACATCCGTCTAAATAAATAGAAAGAAAAAACAATGATTGGTGAACATGTGGCGAAATGACCGAACACCAAATATGATTTTGTCTAGTCGAAATTTGGTTATTAGTAAGACGAATACAGAGAAAATGGTGATCAGTAGGAGAGATAACGTTGTTGACATACAAACAGAGAGCTCCTATAAAATTGAATATTTCAGCCGTTTCTACAACATCTCATCATGCAGAATTTAAATTAATAAAGCTATGGAGTAAGCCAATCACCTGGAATCTCACACACTTGATCAATATATTATATTGTCGTTTACATGGTCTTACATAGAAATTATATTGAGAAGACGGAGTAAGATCCGAATTGGGGCCTTATTCCTTTATTTGGAAAGCAAAACAGAAGATCCAACTTTTCAGGAATAAGATCCAAATTTCCGGTTGAAGATCCAACTATGAAGGAGTAAGATTCAATTATCAGGTATAGGATCCACTAATTTTCCATTTAACAGGAAAAAGACCCCATATCCTACATTTACTCTTAGTAACTGGAACAAGATCCATGGATATTGATCATATTCCGAGATCTCTCTCCGCGTTTCCATCATATCGATCCGTCAGCAATTTCGAACACTTTGAAAATTTGAAATTTATGAGATTCCTAAAATAACTACGAGATTCCCGATGAGTGACTGCCCCTTGCTTAACGTCAACCATGAAGTAAACATAAAGAACACCTTTTCAATGGACCTTAATGCTGTGTTTCACCAATCAAAATTACAAGTGACAAACTGTAATCGTAATTTGAGCAAGGCAGTTGAAACACTTCTACACTGTACAAAAGCAGGAATAATACATCGCGTGTGATAAACGAAATATGATAACTATAACAACCAGCAAACGCTGTTGATGAAATGAGAAATACAAAACCCGAAAAATTATCAAGTCGAAGCCTGAAAGGCTGCCGTTTCTTCAACAACTTCTAACTAAAATATGTCCAGAATAATCGGTTGTACAACTCAAAGAAGAAGCAAAAATCCTCACCTCGATTCGATATTTAATAAAAATATAATTGTTATCTCAATTAGATATTTGAGTTTTTCTATTCGGCACTGTGTTTAGCCAATCAACTGCAAGTATCAGATAGTCGTTAATGAATCAGTAGTTAGTTCTAATCATGCCGCTTTATGCACTCATTTATCGCTAAATGAAGTCATCTTGTTAGAGTCTTCGTGATGTGGAGGGTGGTGACACGATGAGTTGTATGATGGCTGCCATGAGTTTAGGTGATGATAGTTAAGATAAGATTCAGAGAGATTAATTGAAAATATATAAGTTTGTGAAGCAAGCTATATGGATTTCATAAAAAGAGGTCAACAGAATACATGAAGAAAACAATGATAATTCTTGAAAAAGCGTACGAGGTTTTTGATGAAGGATTGCTAATTCTCAAAATAGAACAGTGGATAATCTATTTAATTTACTATGTCTTTCTTTTAAAAGACGTAATATTCATAGTTCCATAAAATACCGATTCAATGATTTCAAAATACCAGCAAGGTTAGAAAATCTGCTAGATGGATTCAACTTACACTCATTTTTTATAAGAGACTGCAATTCGGTTGAGCCCTCAAAGTTTCTTAAAAAATCCCCCCATTCGAGCCATCAAAGTTTCTTATGAGCTTCTTAATTTTCTACTTGAAAATATTTAATAAAGGCGACGGTTTGGGAATGAAAGTTCCAGGGGAGCAATTGGCTATTGTTCAGATTTATTGTATATAATTTTATATTTAATATGTTCCACAGAAAATGTTTTGTTTTCTTATGTGAGCAGCTTCTTAGGAGGTCGCCTCAAATCCAGCCCTGAGTTTCTTAATTTTGTAGCCATCTG
Source organism: Nanomia bijuga (assembly GCA_032273505.1). NCBI lineage: Eukaryota > Metazoa > Cnidaria > Hydrozoa > Siphonophorae > Agalmatidae > Nanomia > Nanomia bijuga. The sequence continues at coordinate 4,517 of JAUKPT010003980.1, read as the reverse complement.
AGCCTCAGGGGTCGGCAAAATCTTTTGCAGCCTGGCGGCGCATACATTGCTGCCTGAAATATTAAATTCCCTGATTGTGTGTAAACCATAGAAATAACATAAACAAGATCGAAAGATAAATCACTATTGAGAAATCTTGCACACCTTCCAGTGGCGGATCTGGCCCTATTTCCGAGTGTCTTCAAAATTGATATTTACCCCTAGCTTTGGGAATTTTTAAAAATTGAAGCACTTCAGGATTTATTTTCCAGAGTGTTTGCTCTCATCTTGAATCCAGTTTAACAATTCATAGGGTCAGCTTAGTTATAAAACTGCCCAAGGAAATTGCTCTTTTCAAAAATAAGTGTCTTCATGAGTACACTACAGATCCGCCACTGCGTGAATAAAGACCAACTTGCTATATTTTGTTCCAAATTTGGGCCCAAAATAGGCACTTATGTATACAGTTGCACACTTTTTAGTTATGTAAGATGTATCTGTTCCGTATCCTTTAAACATGAAATATAATTATACGAAATAATTATCCTCAAATATTGTATTATTCGTGAATTATGACCAAATTGCTATTTTTGGTCCAAATTTGTCCCCAAATTAGGCACTTTGGCCCAAATGAACAATGTTGGACACTTTTTAGTGATGTTAGTGGTGTTATATCTGCTCTATATCCTATAAACTTGGAAAATAATTTGACGAAAAAATTATCCTAAAATATTGTGTAATTCGTGCATAATAATTAGATTGCTATATTTTTGAGCCAAAATTAGGCCGTTATGACAAAATTTTAGTCGTTATGTTGCTTTTATGGAGGGTTCCTACGCCTCATCTATGTGCGGTCGACGCAGATAACAATATTAAGAAAAAATCTACCAAATATAACAGTTTTATCGTTAAAAAGGACTAAAATCTAAATTTGAGCTCGAAATTGGTATATAGGCCCAATTTTGGGCAATTTATTTATTTTTCTCTTCGCATCTATTACGAACGTCACAGTCTTTAAAGTCAGTGAGCATCAGAAGAAAGTATAACTTGATAAAATCTATATTTTTACGAGTTGTGTCGAAAAGTATCAAATTTGGGCCAATTTTAGACCAACTTTTTCGCAATTTTAGTCCAAAATAGGACTTTAATACTACTTTTTCAATTTTTATTAGCTTTGTGTTGTTTACAAGCTGCTTGTTCTACTTCATGGTGTGTGTGTTTTAAACATCATGTTGTTTTGGTCAATTTTCGGCTCTATTAAATATTTTGCCCAAATACGGTATGCTACCACCTTTATTTTATAATGAACTTTTGTTTCCAAAAGGTCATATAATAAAGCTAACTTTTTAAAAAGACTGGATGAAAAAATATCTTTTTGTTTTCAAGATATTTAAGTTCAAAGTTAATGGCCCTAGTAAACACGGGAGTTTTCAGTCCGGGTATTCGTGTAGTCGTTTTTGATAAAGATGGTATATCCAGGACCACAAAATAATTAAATCATGTGTTATTGATTCCCAGATTCCCTGGGAACTACCGTGGTATCATTTTTTTGGAGACTGCTTATAAAATCGTTGCAATAATTCTACATGATCGGCTGCAACCAATTGCAGAGGGTCTGGATCATAAGCCCTAATGCAGTTTTCGTACGAAAAGAGGCAGTACCGGTGGAATTTTCACGGTGAAGATCTCAATGAAGAAGAGAAGGGAGCATGGATTCTCTTTCTCGATCTAGTTAATGCATTTGAGTTAAGTCCCTCGGGAGATGCTTTGGCTAGTGCTTGAAAGAGGTACCAATAAAATTTACACGGTTACTAAAGACTCTACATGTAAATGTTAAAGTCAAATTTACTGTAAATAACAATGCTATCTGCTCCTAACAAAACGTACAACAATGATCGTACAACGTATGATGGCCGCAACTTAGCAGATGTTGAACTAGGGGACGGCAAGTTTATGCATTTCTTTAAATACTTTGGTTCATTACTAACAAGAGACTGTAAGGACATTGTTGAGGTTATGGCTCAGAAACATGGTGTTTGACTGAGTTTCTTTTCAAAAAGGTTCGTGTCTTTCATTTGAGATGTGTTAGAGTTGTGTCGTGTAAACCGTCTCACACTCGTCAATACAGAATCCGAACATCTGATCAATTGCCAAGACAAATTTCTACGTCTTGGGTTCAAGAAAAAAGACCTCGTGATGCACCTGAATTCACCTACACGGAAGAGGTGTCAACAAAGGTTTGAAGAAAGTAAATTTTAGACAAAAATAACTGGTATATTAAAGACTGCTATGGACCGTGTGAAGTGGCCTACGTAGTATTATTAATAGCTGTTTATAATTTGATTTCATTTTATTTGTGTGCGTCGTGACCCCTGGTTTTTATGCCAGGGCCTATACTCTGCGCCAAGGGTAGGTTTATGTATCTGTATCAGCACATAAACAATTAGAAACTAAGGTGGAAGGAGGTACAAATTCGCGAGGCTGCTTGAACCGTGGCAAATGATGACTGGTATATCAACAAAACAAATGTTGAGTATCAGTATGGAACTGTCTGTATCAGCTTTTTAATCCATTCAACTGATGGAGCTTTGATGTGGGCGTAAACTTTTAAGCAACATATAGGTAAGGTAATGGAATAGTCTTGCAAAGTCGTTATCGGTCTAAGCGAGACCTAGACTTGAGTCTCACAGTGTTTTGAAAGATACCAACTGACTACGCAATTTCCCTCCCATGGCATGGGTGATCCCGGTTGACTTGCGATATAGTTTTGATCAATTCACATTCGCATGATGTTATTTTCTCACGGTCACGAGAGAAATTAATGGCACAGGCGGGAATAGAACCCGGATCGTACCAACGAAAGGTCAAGTTGATCTCCATTACACCACCACCACATCTGATGCATCATGACAAATTTTTGATGGGCCATCCAAATTTTTGGTATTTCTATTGCACTTTATGACCTTGAAAAATGCCCAAAATTATGTAAAAAAAAACCTTGAAAACATCTTAAATTTAGAAACCTTGGGAATGGGTTCAAAGATATACTATATACCCTGTTATCTCAAGATGCTCAAGAGTGCCAAAGTGGAAAACAAAACAGGGTTTCCCTTAAAACCTTTGAATATCCCCCATACTATTTCTGTTTTTACAAAATTATATATCACTGGTCCTTATTCAATGATAATGCTTTACATATGGTTCCGGGATTTGGAAAAATGTGCAGTTTTGGTGATTCACCATGCTAATATGCCATTAGTGTCGCAGCTAAGTCCGCCATGTTGGCAATCGTTATAAAAATAATCATGTTATTGCACGCTTAAAGTTACACGCTTTTTAAAAACCTCGGAACATAGAAAATCATTATATTTTTTACATAATATTTCCCAAGACAATGCATAAAACTTATTTTTTTATTAAAAAATTGCTATAAAATACGAAATATACTATATTAGCATTCAATCAAATTCAATTAATAGAACCACAAAGTGGCGTGGATAAAATCTCTTGCGACTAGAGAAAAGAAACTTTGTTCTCCAAACAAGTTAGCTACTGAAATCAGAAACATCAAAATATTTGCATCTTATAATGGGTTTCCTCAGTGGATCACGAACAACATCATCAAAAGATGCTTAAATAATCAACATCATGGCAATGGATTTTTTCTTGCAATATAATGGTAAAGAAGCTGAAAACATCGTCAAGTGATGCGAGAAAAGACTCTACAAATCGTTCAAGAAAGATCTAAACATCATTTTCAATGTCCAATTGAAGACTACGAAAGTGTCTTTCTTTACATCAACAATTCGTGTTTAGTGTACAGATTCTGCTGCCAAGAATGCTCACATTCTTACATCGGCAAAACAGAATCAACTCTTTTCAACAGAACCAGAGAACATGGATGGTCAGACTAGAACAGCGCCATCAACAAACATTTAGAGAAATAGTACACTTTATAAATGTTAAAGTTTTTTTTAACTGCAATTAAAACAGAGACGTTACTTCACTCTATGTTCTCATACTACACTCTTTTTCACGAATTTCTTATTGACAACGTGAATATTATACTTCTAGAATCAGTAACTTCCGTCTTCTGTTTTTAATAACAACTTAGTCTAGACTTGTAAGGAACTTTGAAGGATTCCTTAGGTTTTTATATTTAGGTCTAGAATACATCAAATAAAAGGCATCAATATCTGTCGCAAGGAAAACCAAATAAGAAACATATTTTTCTTCAAAAAAACAGTATTCTATGTAAATTAAAAGCATCCTGCTACCTTAGAGAATTCTTTTAAGTATTGTGTAGAAAGAAATTTATATAGGATTCAAAGAAAAATGCTTTTGATTTAAAGTTGCTTCATGGTGTCGTAAATCATTAAAATAGTGAATGCCGTTTCTACCTTTATGCAATGACTACTATAAATAAATGGACTATCACACTCTCTAATATTTGTCAACAGCTATACCAATTAGGGCCGATATGTAATATAGAACTGTTCATATATGGTATGTTTAGAAATGTATAAAAATAATATTTT
>JAUKPT010003979.1:0-11534 GCA_032273505.1 Nanomia bijuga | reverse complement strand
GAATGTCAAATGGACAAATGTCAATAATAAAATCATTTCACTTTAATTTATTAGTAAGAATATTATGGATTATGATCTTTTTGATTTTTTTCATTAAATTTTTTTTATGGATTGGCTCAACCTTCTTGCAAAGGCCAGGATCTTCTTGCAAGCGCGCGCTGCCACGCTGCCAGAAGTTGCCGAGCCCTGGATAACAGTATCTTATTTATCTTATTTTATCTTATTTATACGTCAGATGTCATCTAAGCTGAGAGGGAATTGACCATCATATACCACTACTCTGACTAAATGCACACCATTTAATCACCATCAATTTATTTCTCTCATTTTCTTCGATAATTGCATAGTAAAAACATTCAACATTCAAAATTCTTTCCAGTATGGCCATTTATTAAAATACCTCAATTTGCAAAAAGAAAATTCACTGCAAATATTTCAGATTCAAATTTTTTATGCATTTTTGCAATTTATCGGAAGAAAATGTAGTTGTCAAAGATAATCTCCCAAGAAGGTGGATTTAAAAGATGAATAAATAAGATTTAAAGTGCGTACGTGGTATGAACTTGCTCTGTGCGTGAGCTTTAAACCTTGTGCTTATTATGGTACACCCGCATCGAGCAGTTTGGAATATTGTGTTATCTGCATTAGTGGTTTACAAGACGTTTTGTAAGGCTATTAGTCTTGCGGAGTCTACACATGTTTTTCTGATAGTGAAGCCTTGTTAGATGAGTCATACAACAAATTAAATAAACTTAGCGCTTGTTATCTGCTGCAAATGCTAACAATTGACGTTTAACATTTACTTATTGTCATCTTTGTTTGTGCATCATCAAATTCTGGAATTTCGGCAGCTTTTTGGAACACATCAGAGGCATTGTGCATCGTGATCCGACTGTCGTAAAGATATTTTTGCATAAATACAAAATATCTGACGAAGGTAGTCAAAAATCCGATAAATTTAAGCTAAAAATGCGATAAATTAGTCAAAATTACGACAAAAGGAGCAAAAAATTCGACAATATTAGCAAAAAATCCGACAGTTCGATAAAATTTGTATGAGTGGGAGTTGGGTTCCGGGCGAGGGAGGGCTGGAAGGGACAGATAGGGAAATGACAAAATAATGTTGTGATAATTGAAAAGAATCTAAACACCAAAAAGAAACTAACCTTGATAGTATACTCTCATAAAAAACATGCAAAACAAGAGTGCTACAAACGATGATATCATTTTAAGCCAATCAAACCTAATGAATAAAAAATTTGGTAGGAGCCTTTCGTGTCAGTCAACGTGAAGTCATAACAAGTTAAATCCAATCAACATGAAGCTGATAGATTGTCACCTTGTTGATTGACGAAATAGAAAAGCGAGGGACGATGGCGGTGGGGTAGATTCTCATTTGAAAAAGACACTCGGTACGAGCTCTTCGCAAGGAAAATTATTTTTAGGCAATGAACATACGTCAATTGGGCAGTCAGTTGGAACATGATTTATTACTCTGCAAAAATAAAATAAAAAATACAATTAAATTAAATCAAAAATAAATTAAAAGCAAAAATATAATGATAACAAAAGATACAATGATAAAAAGATTTCAAAAAATACTACATCATATAACAATCAACGCTTTCATGCCTTCCGATTAGTTCAGGAAAAGGAATTAGGAATTATAAGCAGTTCTGATCAAAAGATGACCTTTTTAACCTACCACTCAAGAATGATCCCCATAAAAATGAATTTTGCAAGACAGTGCCGTCATAAGTGCAAACATCTGATTTTGTTGTTATTCAGACTGGATTACATCTCGTATCTTGGAATCTTTGAAAATCTCTAGATTAATTCCGAATTTCTCAGAATCTTCACAAATATGTCTTTAAAACTTTCTGAAATATTTTTAAACCGTGAATCCTAAGTTTAAACAGTCCACGTGAGAAATAAGATCTACGTCATAAAAAAGACAAAGTCATTGCGTGGCCAACATTCAAGAAAATCAAAACAACAAACCTCAGGGCCAAATCATGACGTAAAAAAGTTTAATACCAAAGAATTAGGCATTATCACAACACACTTAAGGATCTTCCGGTAAACTATATTCCTATTTCCTTCCAAAAATGTCAGACTTATCCTCCTCAAACTCAACATATTCCCATGCGAGGAAGCTTAATCTGTCCAACAAATTGGAGATAGTTAAGATAACGGTTCTCAAGAATATAAATCATAATGGCCCCCATGCTGTGCGATAGTAATTACTTGGCTAGATAACATTAAGTGAAGTTGCCCATCATTAATCAAGACACGAACAAACTGGACTGCTTGTCTCGAAATTTTTCTCAAGTCTGTCGATTGATTGGTTGAAAATTGCATCACAAAAGAAGCGATTGGTTACTTCAAAAATAATCTCTAATTAAATGTACTTACCATGGTAATATTTCAAAATAAGCCAATTAGAATCTTTATTATGTCATTTCACTCAATCAAAGTACATATTTATTAGCCATTAATAAGACATATGACAATTCCTTACGTAGATGCCAATTCAAGCATTTTTAATCAGTTTAAATGGAACTGACTGTCTCGCCTAGAAGTCCTTATTACTGATTACTATTAATTACATATGATTTGAGGCATAAGTGACTGATAGCATCTCCTAATTATTTATCTCGATGTTGCAAACATTTAAGTGGAGCTGTCAAATTACCTTAACAACAGGTCAGAAGAGGATAAATGGCAATGATAACTCAATTATGATACAAGAAGGTTTTAACTAGTGTGCTTCCACTAGTCGCGTTCACATGGTCTCGAAATTACACTTTGCGGGTATGGTTTGGTGTAGAGATAAGGTAGAAGTAAGATAAAGTACGAACTTATGATTAGAAGAGTCTATGATCCTTTTATCGAAACCATGACTAGTCTTTTTATCAGTGTTTCGTTAGGTACCAACCGATTCAGGCCCGGAGCTGAACCAAAATATCAGGGCTGGCACTAGGAATAGTCACTTTTTTTAAAGACATTTTTGGAGAAATTAAATGGATTTATTGAAGAAATTTCCATACACTGTCACTTAGTTCGCAACTAGGTTTGTGGTTTTTACCATAAATTGATGTGTGATTAATGTATGCCTTCTTGACATTTTTTATACGAGAAATTCAAAAAGATGGCAAATAGACACCTTTGATCCCATACAAAAAATGTTTTGAAGAAAATTTTACGTTCAGAAGTTGACCTATTAGTTAAAAGTATATTTTGCCCTTAGTTGTCTTCTCAGAGATCAAATAAACAATTTTGAATGGCAAACAATATTTTGTTTATTACGTAGTACGCGGAGTTTATCGCTTGAATGAACCTCATCAATCTCTCAAGACTAACAGACTTGTTTTGCCTCTCTGAAAGAGGTCGTTCGACAAGTTCTTTCACTATTTGTTTGTTTTCTACTTTGTTTACAAAAAGTATGTTACAACTGTGACGATTCTCTTTGTGTCTTGGCGGATATTCCTGCCGACTTGAGAAAATATGAAAAATTAACTCTTCTCACTCGCAAATGTATGAAAATAAGCGATGATGTATAAAAGAATAAATGCTATTTTCATTGATTTTGGAGATGTGTAACAGTACTCCGCCTTGTGAAGTAACCTTTCAGCTAAAAGAAATAAATTGTTAATTCCTTAAGGGTACTCATTTTGAAATTTGATGGAACTTCGATATGAATGAATAGAGACTGACAGAATTACATCCATTGAAACGAAAATGAACTACAAGAGGTTAAACAAAATACAAAGCAAATCGTATTAAACTCAATCTTAGGAGCAAGCGAAATAATACATAGATTGCCATAAACCAAGAGTAAATTTTGACCCCGTTCGGGGGGGGGGGAGGTACTAGTCTTTAGACTCATTATTTAACCTTGAATGATCTTGATTTTATTTGGCTGTATTGTACCCTGACAACATCAACATAAAACGAAATGTTTACTATCTTTAACTATTTATTGTTTGAAATTAAAATCTTTACAAAAATTGACACCTTAAGTACAACGTATTTAACTTAATCACACCAATTAACTATCATGTCAGTTCCTTTTTATGCTTCTTGAAGAAAGGTCTACTGCTTATCCAATTAGAATAGATATTGGGACACTGGAAGCAAAACAAAATGAAAACCTGCGATAACACCAACAGGAACAATGATTATTGCACAATATCTGTTGACAATAACTCGATGACATAGCAGTAATATAATTAGGGAAAATAATCGTTTTGGAGTCATCTAAATTTTAACAAAGAGGTATTATTTCCAATTTAAAAATCTAAAAGATGTTAAGAAAAAGACTCATAACTATTGGTCTTCTATGCGAATTCTTCGTACTATGAATCCTCAAAAACAGAGTTAGTTGAGCTACAAATTGGGAAAAGAATACACAAGACATCTTTCTGTTAATCAAGAATAGTTTCAATCAGATCATAGTACAAACTTTAAACATACATAAAATACGTTGGTCAATTTCTTCAGAAATAGGCAATTTTATGACAATCGTTTAATTGTAATTGACAAATACAGGCTTATCATTTCTACACGATTTACTAACAATACGAAGACGTGACTTCAACAAGTAAGCCAGTTTTATAACAGTCTTACTCATTAACTTATAATAAAAGGGCTTAAATCTCAAAGAGCTTCAAACTATAGAAAACCCCAACAAATGAATTAATTCTTGCAAAAACTATAAAAAGAATTATGAAAAAAAAATAGAAATAAGATTATTGTTACCTCAAATTAAATCGGCGTAATCTTGAAAACACAAATATAATTACATGTTATTAACACGAGTCAATACAAAGCAGATTACCAGAATAATAATTCGATTAAAACAATAGAGATGTGATTATAGAAAAAAAGACCTGTTTTATGCAACTAAAATATAACCAAAATATAAAAAAGATGAAATTTGTATTCCTCATAAACTATATAGAGTAGTTCATATATATAAAAAATCTTATTAAAGGGGGTAATGAAAAATTAATTGGTAGAAATTTTACTTTGAAAGCTACCGTCCATAGTGTAGTTGACTGAACAAACGTATTCCATAGCATGTAGAGGCTCCAATCATTCGAAACGAAATATTAAATCTATTTTGTTCGAGAAAATATTCTCATTGAAATTGTGTTCACAATTGAAGAAATAAAAGAGTTCATTGGAATTGAAAATAAATGGAAAATTGTACACTTCTTCATTTAGCGAAGAAAAGAAGAGAAAATAGAAGGGTGAATAAAAAGGAAGTTTTGAGATATGCTGGGAAATATTTCACTAGACTCCTCAATAATTAATATTTGTCAGTAAAAGGGTAACAGTGTTTCTCCAGTCGAAAATCAAAGGTAACTTTGTCCAAAACTCACGTTATCTTCAAGAAAAGAAAAGAGACTAAAAATATCTATGATAAAAGAGCCCCTTTGTTTTGATTCTACTATGAGCTGACAGGATTGTATTCAGTAGCGCTTTAGTTTACTTTATCTTTGTTGTTATAAAGATATCAATGAGAGCAGCATCTGTTATATAGAGTTATATATATAGAAAGAAAAATAAAGATTGCTCCCAATACTCCTTATCATGATATCTGATGTGAAAAAACAGACAGAATACAACTTCGTTTTGAGTTGAAAACTAGCTGGGAGATTCTCCCGTAGTTTTTCTGTTATTCAATGATAGCCAGAGACTGAAGGTTTTTCCCATCAGATGATAGCACAAATAAAATATGAACTACCTGGACTGGGCACCGCAATGAAAAAGATTTTACATGCAATATTGACAGGCTATTGAGAAAGATGCTGGTAAACCCTTTTGATAATTATGTTGATGTTAAAAAGAAGACAAAAATCATCCTAACTTGGATATTCTCTTCTATATTTTTTCGCATTTCTAGATAAGATAAGAAATTAATGCTGATTTCGATAAGGATTACCTCGACTGAACACTTAGGTTTGTTTACACGTGAAATACACACGTCTGATTGAGCATCAGTGTTTATCTCAAATTCAACTGGCAGTTTATCCTGCAGTTTTTCTGTTATCCATTGAGAGCCGTTAAAAGGTGGCACTTCAGAAAACTGAATACAAAGCAGCATCACACGAATAGACTAGGAACCATGGTGATATCCTTCAATTTCATCATAAGCCTATAAACAGTGAGCTGCTAGATAATTATTTTAATTTTTTTTGTTTAGTTTCTATCAAATCATACTAAAATACTTTTGTCTCAAAAGAAAAATCATTATCCATTAACCGAAAATAAAGTCCATTTCTATTTCTATTTCAATTTATTCTTCAAGATTGACCAGTAAAGGATAGTGCTGATAATTTGCTCACGAAAATAAAACTCCAGATTAAGAATGGTAATAGTTTAGAGCAATACCAGTGATATCTGAGAGGAGAAAAGTACTATCGTTCATCCACGTGGAATGCACGTGCTGGTTTAATTCATTGGCAAAATAATATTTATGTAAACTTAGATATCCATACATACACTACACTAAAAGATTAAGGTCCTAAGGTCCTATAAATATTTGTACGTACCTTGTCCCATTAGGTATCATTCAATGCCCTGTATAAGTTTGTAACCACATTCTACTCTCTTCTATCCATGTAGAATTTAATAAGTGCCTTAAATGAACATATTGAATATCAAACGTCAAATAACTGGGGCGTCGCTTGGTGAAATTTATCGATGGGGGGGGGGATTGTTAAAATTATTGTAGCAATGGAACAAAAAGTATTGCTATTTTTTAAGCGAGAAAAATAAATAATGTGGAAATTGATGGGGGAGAGGCTATTTCCCCCCCCCCCATTCGGTAGCAACGCCCCTGAACTATATACATAACATCCATTCATTTCAAACAAGTATCCTTTCGTTCACTTCTCTGTGATTACCATGGAACAACTTTCTCCAACATATCATTTTTACTTGATCGCATAACCTTGTTTATGCTTTCCAAATAGCCTGGAATGTAATTACACGTTGATAATGTCATTCTATATATATTAATGGCGCAATAGTTACAATGACACTATTATCACGAGGGTCAGACCCTACCATTTTAAGAAAACCCAAATACTCTTTAAAGGTAAACACCTCCAAGAAAAAAACGTTTTGATATAAAGTTTTGAAGAAAAATATTTTCAGTAGGGTTGTTGAATAGGCACTTTGTATAATAACCCTTCGTTCCCCCGCCCTCCTATAAAAACAATGATAGAAAGTTATTTTGCTTATATGTTTTTAAGTAGAAGACTAACCGGGATTTTGACGGATCAACAAACACACCAACTCAAGGGAACTTCATATTTTGAATAGATGTTTACGTAGGACCACCTCTTCATAAAAGATTCAAGAAAGTTTTTGACCTATACTTGACTTTATCTCAGCTGGACGTTTGGAATTTGTAAATCAACTCATATTCAAATGGTTCCAGCAGTCTTTTTAGTCTATGGGATCAATATATATATTACAAGTGGAGCAAATCAATCACTAAAAATCTCGTACAATATTCCAGGAAATTCTATTGCATACCACTTAGATTCACAGAAATCTCATTGTTTTTCGAGCAGCCGTTAAAGCTGTACATTCTTGTTATTTATTTGGCAAAAATAGAGAGTATGACATTTGAGAGAGCCGGAAGAACTAGAAAAGCTTCGGAATATCAATTCAAAGTAATTTTCCTTTGACAAAAAAAACTAGGACACGACAGATATTATAAATGGACTTTTGAAACAAAAGTGTTCTAGAGTGATTTGAGAAAAACTAGATAAAAAAATAAGAAAATATATGAAGTCGCTCACTGTTTATAACATAATAAAATTGAAGGAATTTATAGTAACTAGCCGAAGGATAATGGACCCACCGACAAGTACATCAAGCTATATAATATTGTGGAAAAGAACAACTTGATTAATATAATCATTGAGTCAATTTTGGCCTAAATTTGCACCAATTTTAAGACAGAAATTGGGATAAAATTAAATAACATCACCTAGTTGTTGAATACTGTTTAAATCAATCTGCATGTGCAGTATAAGATAAATTGAAAGAAAAAGGGTCGATATATTCACTAATGACTATAATTCTAGGGCTTAATTTGGGCCAAAATAGGCCAATATATTGGACCAGAAAAAAGGGATAAAAACAGACACCATCATTTAGTAGTTGAATATCATTACAATAATAAGCATGTGAAAGAGAAATTGCGTGAGGAAGTGAAAAAATTTACGCAAAAAAATATCAATTTTGAAAAGAAACTTTTTTCACAGCTCTTTGACCAGCAGTACCAGTTAAAGATCATCATTGCAAAAACTGTAGAAAATGGTGAAAAACCTAAAAATGGCATTACCAACTATCATGATATTCAAATTTAAAAAAAATCTATTGATTTAAACTTGAGAAAATGGCAAAACCCCTAAGAAAAGCCCAAATTAGGCCCATTTTGTCCAAATTTGCCAATCTAAGAATTATAATGATTGGCTCCGAGAAAAACTAATAACTGACGACTGGCGGACTGACGGAAATGGTTGAATCTATAGGACCAATTTTCGATGTCGGTGGGTCCAAGAAAGTGGCATAGCCTGCATTGAAATAAACCAATCCTTAGACAAGAAACTGATGGCACAATACAAAGTCCATAACTGCCCTTTCGAGACAATGAACAATCGATGTTGATTAAAATGTACAAGAACAGTTGAGATAAAACAGGATTATGATGAATTAAAGGCCATGTCAAGAAAAACAAAATTCGACAAAAAATTGTCAAAATGCCAAGACAAAGAATTCACATACTCACCACTAAATGAGATCTTTAACATCTTTAAGTTTGCCGTATTTGAACAAGAGAAAGTAGAGAGGAGTTTAGTAAGGTATATGACTCTATGACATTATTATGACAGTTTGTCAGAAAATTGACACAATAATGCATTAAAAGATTTATCCAAATCACCGAGGAATTCAAAGTTTTTTTTATGGAAAAAATATGTTGGTTAGATAGGTAAAAAGTCTTTTTGACACTTTTTTCCCAAAGAGAATTTCAAAAACAATCAAACAAATTTTTATAAAAAATTGTCAGAATCGAGCTTAATCCCTGTTAAAACAGGGCAATTCTATCGATTTCCATCAAGAAAAACCTCATACCTAGTTTCAAATTCAAATTCCTGCCAGAAGATGTATAAAGGTAATATTTCGTTTACTTTTTCACAAGAATAAACATTCCCATCCACTCCTTTGTATAAACGAAAGATTCATAAACAACAGGTATATGAAACCTAAAAATAAAAATCGATTAAATTCACTCATTTTGCGAGTAAAGAATTTTATGCTTAAATTTTGTTTAGATTTCTGCGCCTCCACTCTGCACATAATGCGTAAGGTGTTTTTAATTCTTTTTTTATGTGAATGAGATGGATGTTTAGCCTTAACAATAGGTGGGTGGCAACGGGGAAAGGCTTGATTCAGTTTTCTGTGGACTGATAAATCAAGATGGGCGGTGGGGGAAGGGATGTTTGTTTACATTAGGTATTTGCGTATGACTTACTTGAAGGATTCTGTTGAATTTCACTCATTGTTTATGTAAGGACAGTGGTCAGGTTAAATGAATGTTTTGTGTAAGGAAATGTCTATTTTATTATCTTTTAGGTCATAAGATGTAATTCAAAACGTATGTGCGCGCGTTAATGGTCAATTCGAGGGGTAATGACTTCCCTCAAAAAGAAACGATAGAATATTAGGGCTTCTTTAGGATTAACGATCAAAATATTAAAATTTTTCAGTGCACGAGAATTTTAGTCAGTCATTTACATACCTCTCGGGACCTTTTATATAAAGATTTTTTAATTACAAAAAATCATATGGAAATAAAGTCCTTTTTGTTAGCAATAAAACAGATAGTTTCTCCAATATATGGAAATAGCAGTAATAAAGTTAGGGGTCATCATTTCATCTTTTTATTGCATTTTTGCATCCATGCAGATATCCCTTTTCCCTCGACAGCCGGACAAAGTTTTCAATATGAAAAGCCTCAATCCATCTCCTTTTTTCCTAAGATAATGTACAATTTGAATATGGAAGAAAGTTAATGAAATTAAAATCATTTCTGGAACCTTACAATAAAAATTCTCGTGTTTTATTATTCCTTGTTTTACTTCCATTAACAAGATCAAAAGACACTGTTTACACTTTGCAATTCAGTTACAATAAAACCAATAATCACTAAAGTAAATAGTTTTCTAATAAGTTGCTAATAAACACAAAAACTATGATAATTATCTCCTTCGATTGACGTAACTGAACACAAAGAAATGTGCTAAGTGAATGGAAAAGACATGTTAGAATTTATGAATAATTTATGTGAGCTTTTAATTTTCGTGAATCTTTTTAAATCGTAAGTTAAGTGGACGCTGATTAGAATGAATTAAAATAGATTTTTGATATTTGATTTAAGGTTAACCACAAAATAAAAAAAAGATCCTCGACTTTAAAGAAGAAAATGACAAAAAGAGATGTTCAGAAATAAATAATTGATTTTGGTCCAATTTTTTTCATAAGAATCCTAAATCCTAAACCCTGTAAATCAGGGACAGACTAAGAAATATTTCAGACAGGAGGGGGGACTCACTCTGTAAGATATGAGAATTTAGGCGATGATAATCTATCAACAAGAACCGATTAATGGGAACATTTTCAATAAAAAATTCAAATGAGTCAAGAATGAAAGAAAAAATGGTCAATTAAAGATATTTTCGCTATACACATTCTTATAAGAAATAATCTTGCTAGGTGCAATCGCTCATCACCCTCGAAATGATCTTAATCTGTTCGTACCATTCTACCAGCTTAACTTGATTTCGTATTGCCAAATCAAGCTCCAGCTTTTAATTCATACAATAATTTTATAGAACTGACTTACACAACAAAAGATTTCCTTCCGTTATTAATTCCAATTTAGTTGGGTTACTTCTTAATAAATCTTAGAAGGTCCGTTCACATCCCGTTGGGTAATTGGTCATTTTGAAATGATTATCTATGCGTACATCCGCGGTATCGATTCCCGCTTTCATGTAATTATCACGAATGGATACGTGATAGATGGAACACATGATAACATTATCTCATTCAACATTAGAATCATCTTAATTAAAGATATTCACCCTTACGTGTATAAAAAATCTTTTGCCTAAATTTTGGGGTTTTGGTTTTTTGGTCCAATAACAGTTATATGTGAAGTGATATACATCTGCAGAATGCATCACGAAACCAACGAGATTTCTAAAACAGGTCAAATCGTTTTAGGCCATCATACTATTATTTTAATATGCGGTGTATAGGTGACATAACGTGGGTTTAAAATTGGAATTCATCAAAGGAGTGAGAAGAACAGTAAAAAGAATCGAAATGCTTGTTTCATGCAGACATGATTGTGGGTTAAAGATTTTTTTCTCTGAAAATTTAAAACGAGCGTAGCGAGATTTTAGGACCTCTAAATGACTGTAAATATCATTTCTGAAGACTTT
>JAUKPT010003978.1:0-11535 GCA_032273505.1 Nanomia bijuga | reverse complement strand
TAAATAGGTTTCCAGACTTGAAAATTCATACTTTTACCATTTTGCATAATTAATGTCCTAATTAGGGCTAATTAGCTATAATTAGCCATGTTCTAATTATCAGAATTTTGGGCTTCGGGTCGAAAAAATGTTGTATGACCTTAAAGATGATTTCCTGAGAAAACTGAATGTTTCTAAGAAAGTGCAGGTTTCATCACGCTAACCGCCCCACTATAAGAACATCTTTTGTAAAACTTATTTCACGCCAATTGTAGATTTGTGAGTAACAAGTAAATCATTGTTTTGCATTACATTTATCTATTAATACGCACCCTGTCTTGCCGGAACGGTGGAATATGACACAATAAGTGTCACAATTGGTCCATACATTGCTGTTCCAGTGTTAAATTGTCAAAAAAAATCTTGCCCACTCGTATTTAGGTCAATTTTCTGTTGTGTCCTGGCCAAAAGAATGGTGAAATATTTGTCTCAGTCATCAATTTCCATTATCCGTGCCAAATTGAATCCAATTGCAAATATTAGAAATTATTTGTCCCAGTGAATTTTCTGGCTGATTTATTTGTCCCAATCAGATTTTGCAAAAAATATTTTTCCTGGTAAGAATTTCTTTTCTCGATGATCCTGTGAGACAATTGATCTCCAAATGATTTTTTTCGGTCGGAATATCAACCTGATCAGATTCGGGAAATAATTAAGGTCTTTGGAATAACCAAAAAAACAGAGATGATCAATGATCAATCGGAGGGCAATTGATAATGTTATTAATGAACGGACAACATTCGATTTTGATCATTTTGATTGGTCCAATTTGTACAGAACTATCATAGCCCCTGTGTATCTTTTCTGCATTACCCGTTCTATTGGATAAAGGTCAGGGCTGGGAGACAAAAAATACGCAATTTTTTCTACTCGTAAAATTTTAGTTACTGCTGGAGTAATAATCGATTTGGGGTGATGGGAGTAAATTAGGTTCCGTCGATCAACTTGATTGGTCTAAAATAATTGTGATCAGAGAAAAACGATCACTGCCGATCCATCTAATGAGGACGTTAATTTTGTTTTATTTGTTTTGCTAAGAGTTCATATTTATTGAAATCTCGGACTATTATATTTATCGTTTGATGATTATATTTTTATATTTTATATAAATTTTGATTAGGCATGATCCTAAATATCTTTTAAACCCAAAACGCAAAATAAAAAAAAACACTCATTTTTTACTTTTGACTTTGTGACAAAAATATGTCAAATCGGTTAGATGGAAGCAGCTATTTCGGCGTTCATATCTCAAGCTTCAATTACTTTTGAGTGTGACCATCAGAAAGTTGTAAGAGTCTCGAGCTCTGATCCTAGGTCTTTTTCTCCTCGTAAACATAACATATGATTTTTAAATCCGTCCAACAAATTTTATTTTAGATATCCATTGCAAGAAGAAGAGCCTTCGACAAAATGCGCCAATTATTAGAAAGATAGGTAGTGATATCCCTTATTGAAAAAGTTCTAGTTTACTGTTTCCAACGTATTTTAACCTATTTGGGCTGGGGGAGGGGGTCGGATTCCTCCCCACCTGGTATTTGTTTAATAACTCAAGGAAGGAAAAAATACACGCTGTTTTTTCTGACTTTTAAACAAAAACAAAATAACATTTATCTTTTGTTTGGATAATGATATGGTCCTAACTTTTTCAGAATAGGTTTATGGTGTTAACATTCAACTAGTTAGAGCATTTTCTGTCACTTGACATGTTTTTACATATAATATATATATATTATGACGTCACCACAGAAAAAGCTGGTTTTAGCAAGATAATGGCCAAGGAAGGGTTTTCTTTGATTTTTCTGGTTGATCGTATAAAGGACTTTAAATCCACTAAGTTTCAAAACAATTGCATGATTTTCAATGATTTGAGAGACTTGACAGGTTGTCTCTACATTTGTAATGACGTCATCACGATAAGGTGGTGACTTCATCAAAATAATTAATTACTTTTAAATGACTGTAACTCTGCCGAATTTCAACTCAATTGCTTCAATTAATTCGAGATCGACTTAAAACATCAAGTAACAATAATACGCAACTGAAGCAAGACCGCCCTCTTCTTGACAAAATTAACTTTTCTGATCAAATTATCCGATCAAAAATATATGATAAAATGTTTTTCTCTCTGACGCCATAAACTTTAAAAAGCTTTGAAATTCAAATCATCTTTTTTACTGCCTGTCTCAGATGACTGGTAGGGGTTTATATTTTACATTTGACTAGACTATTTTTTCGTTTTTCGTTTTTTCGTGGCAACATGAATATGGATTAAGAACTTATATCGAAAAAGCGTATCAAATTTGGATATCTCATTCCCCCTATGAGCGTTGCCTAACATTTTAGTGCCCCCTTTCTATGCAATTTCTAAGAACCAGTTCGAAGGATTTCACAAACCCAACTGTTAAGTCTCAATTCTATTCTATCTCAATAACAAATAATTATCTCTATTATAATAAAGTTGTTTTCTTGAACAATTATCCTAGTGATATGATAGCGATGTTTCTAAATAACTGAACACTATTGTGTTTAATATCTTCACTATCAAAAGATAATTACATTTAAAGATAAACCCATAGTTTAAATACAATGGATAAACCCCTTTTCATAATGAGTTTATCTCGGTTATTCTTCGAAACTGATATTGATCTCCTCCCGTAAAGTTTTATGACGATCATTTTTTATTTGATTGAGGTGCTAAAAATAAAAATAAATTCGATAATGGTTATGTCTACACGCGCAACGATTATCTCCACATTATTATCTCCACATTTTTTCTATACATCAGTTATTCTCATCATAACAATTCTTGCGTAAATTCTTCCATTGACTCGGCAATATTATCTACGAAATATATTTTCTGTTGGTATTATCTCAACAATAGTGCATACGTCCATTATGGTATTATTTTCAGCATATTTATGTGAGAATTCGGTTTTAAGAGCAGATATGAATTTTTTGGAAAATGCCGTCCATCATTAACGACATTATCTCCATATAATTTCTTCAGTCATTTCTCCTGAAGTTACATTCTCCACAATCCTGACGTCATCTACCTGGATGCATTCTTGCATCTTAACCTTATGACATTATCTCGACAATATTCCTTAAGTCACTCATGGTGATCTCCATATGTCACAATTCATTCGTACGTCTTTCGTTTTTGACTTATTATCTCCGCAATTCTTATTACGACATTATCTCAATCATTTTGACGACATCACTTTCAATTTCGACGCTGCTGTTTTCAAGATGATGGTCGTTGCTCGGGTCGGACATCCAGTGACGTGAACAGAGGATGATGTTCGGTTTAGGAATAAAGACACGGTCGCCGACATTGAAACGATACTGACAGAAAACGCACTGGAAACAAGTCACGTGGTAGTTGAGGTTGTTTTTGAACTTCATCACTTTCTCGTTGGGTGGAATGGTTCGTTTGCACATCGAACACTCGCCACCTGGCACGTATAACCTGCAAACAGAATAAGAGTAGAATAGGAAAACAATAGCAAAATAAGTCTGCAACGCCTTCCTATTGGATGTATTTCTTTTGAGATCCTGTAAGATCTTATGTGATCGTACGTTGTCCTGTGGGAACATTTGTGGAGGTCATATGTGGCCCTTTTGTGGCCATTTAAGTTAATATGTGTGTGATCTTATATTATCCTACAATGTCTTATTATATAGCCTTGGTGTGGTCTTACAAGGTCCTTTGTGAACTTAAATTGCCCTATATAATTCTATGTGGTTATACGGCGCCGTCAGAAGTCACAAGTATTGCAGCATCTTTATGGGCACCAAGCACCAAAGAGACATTTTTGTGCGTTAAAGCGTCATCCTAGTCATCCTTGAGCAGCATCATACCCTTTTTGAAGACCCCACTCCCCATCCCACGTCATATGTGCACCCACTTCAGCCAGTCCTCCTTGCATAGCACCATTCCCTTCTTGAAGTACCCTCTACTCCATCCCTCATCAAAATATGTGCACCCATCTCATATAGTCCTCCTTGCACAGAAACATAATTATTTCCTTCTTGAAGTACCTCCCTTTCCCCATCCCCCATCATATATGTGCACTCATCTCATTTAGCCCCTCTTGCATAGCAACATCCCCTTCCTGAAGTATCTCTCATCCCATGCCCCCCGTTATAATATGTGCACTCACCTCATATAGTCATCTTTGCAGAGCATCATTCCCTTCTTGAAGTACATCTTCTCACCGATATTGTAGAGCGCTTCCTGACATACGTCACAGCGCAAACAAGACTCGTGCCAGTCCTTTCCGAGCGTCTGCACGAGGTAGCGGCTCTCGATGTTCTTGTGGCAACCTGCACAGCGGGATAGTAAAGGGGACGCACCACTCATCATGCGACTGCTGAAACGAGAAAGAGATGAAAATGTGGTGAGAATAAAAAGATTTACCGCAAAATTTGGCAATTGTGACTCTCACGTTCGCGAAATTAAATTTCTTTGATGTGTAGTAATGACACAAAACTGTAACTGTTGCAGTCTCCCTTGGTGGAGTGCGTTTCTTTAGTGCAAGATACCGTTCTTAACGTTACCTGGTGTCGCTGCCACAGTTAAGATGTCATACTTTATGTGAGAGGAGATGAGGTCATTTTTCTAGCCTTAATTTTGTTGTTGTAATACTCCAGAATATACCTGTAGAGGAGAGGGGGTAAATTTATCTTCCCAACCCCTGCTTTAAATGAACTAAAATCAGCTAAAACAAACTAAAGCTAGCTTGGATTACTTGAAGTCAGATAAAGTCAGCTAGAATCAACAAAGCTATTTGTAAGATATTTGTTGACATGTATTTAAATATTTTATCATTTTTCGTTAGATTACAGAACCAATAAGTATGTTTTGAACACGAGGCACTCTTACACAATAACTTTTAGTTTCTCGCAGCATAACTTGCTATTACTAGAGTTTTTCTCAAACTCTATTTTTAGTTATATCGGCGGGAAACGATCAAAAATTGTGAATGTATTTTTATTATTTATTTATTTCAAAATCGTTTTTGCTGAAATATATACATTCATTCATTCATATTCATTCATCCATTCATTCATTCATGAGCCAGAAATTACCTTCTATAATTCTTCGGGGTCTAAAAAAAGTATCTGACTGAAAAACATTTAATTTTTTTGTCTTACCTTGTAAACAAAGCTTGAGAACAAACGCGAAACACAGCAAAACACACAGAATGAACTGGAGAAACAACAAAAATGTATGGGATGCGATGAGATAGGATGTTGTTGAAACTACTTTTCGTGGTCAAACACATAAAAACATTTCCTAACCAATTCAGCTCACACTCGCAGAGTTCAAACAGGCCCGTCAAAAGATTGAGTAGGTATCAAACTGACCACACTCAATGTAAACAAGAAAACTTACACAATTGTGCGAAATGTTACTCAGGGTAAACTAAGGTGGTTGTATTTTGGAAACTTAAGGAGTTTTAGAAACTCATCCAAAAAATCAAATTATTTTCCCTCTGACGAAGTCAGTTAGAGAGGGCCTGGGACAATATGGGAGGTCCTGGGTACAAAGGCGACCTATGGACCTGGTCATGACCACATGTGCACATAAATTGGTCTTTTATAAAAGATATATAAGATTGAAGAGGTACTTTCACTTTCGATTTTGCATAAATTAGAAAAATGTAACCTAATCTATTCCCACATAATTAGTTCCTAATTTACCAGCACATACCGCTGACCCTTGCTCTTCTTTAAAGCCTTCAATCCGACACTGGCGACCTTGTTTCTGTGGCCCTTGGTATAATAACGGGTAAAAAATTCTTGTTTGTACTAATGAAGGAGCCAGAGGCTCTAAACCATATATTCATCAATGTTTTTATTTCAACACCTTTTGGTCATTCTGAGTCATTTAAGGCATTTTACTGCAGTAATATATGAAATCATTTTTGCAACTGTGTGTATTGGAAAAATAATTTTGTATTTTTTATACTTAAACTCCTTATTCATTACAATTTTGATACCTGCTTGTACAATATGGTAAATACAAAAAACTGAGGGACTGCTTATTAGATATTCGATGCTGTTTATAGTTACTGTAATCGACTTATCGGTCTTTGAACCATAATAATTTTCAGGAATGGGATTAAACAACAGACTAATGTTGTTAAAGTATCATTCTTCGCATTTATTATTATATCATTCCATTCACAGCTTTTGTTGCATTTTGTATCAATCTCCAGGTGCTCATTTCTTACCCGCGAAAGCTTAATTAGGGGCTATCTGCAAATTATTATTAACCATTATATTGGTTGAAAATTACATCATCAAAAATCTGATTGGTTCAATTTAAGCATCACGTATCAAGCCATCATTTGATGCTTTTCTAGAACTGAAGCTTGTATTCATAAGTGAGCCAATCAGATTCTTGATGATGTAATTCTCAACTAATGAAGTAACAAATTTTAATTTGTATAAGATATTTGTTCAATCAGGAACCATCTACAAAGTTTATCAAATTTATACTATTGATTGGTTGAATATTACATCATGAAACATTTAATTTGTTCACAAATCCAATTTTGCCAAAAAATTTAGTTTCAATAAAACTTCAAATTGTGGTATTTTGAAATTAATCAATAGGATTCTTGATGATGTAATATTCAACCAATCAATAGTCTAAATTAGACAGACTTGTGAAATAATCCCTAATGTTCTTTTTCATTTTCACAAGATTGCGTATCCTTTCTACTTTAAATATGAGATAAAGGGTAGTATTATATAATTATTTTTTGTATTTCTCAAACCCTCTCTAAAAACAAAGAAGCTGTAAAATACCACAAAAATTATTTATTTTTAAACATATCTCAAATCGATCTACATTCCACACCCCTTTAAATTTATAGATCCATACCATAATTGGAAGATGAGATTCAGAATAGATTATTTAATCGCCCGATCAGCTCAAAAATCACCATCTTGCGTCAAACAATTATTTTCTAAATTGTACGATTGTTGTGCTATTGTGATATTTGTGTGTTATTTTTGACACTTAGAATTATCCTCGTCCTGCGGATCCTCTCTAAAAATGAAATTTATTTCCATACTAACTTCCACATACTCCCATAAACAATTGAGAATATGAAATCATTTATTATAGAATAAATTGATTAAAAACTTGCCTACGATTATCTTAAACCTCAAGTTGAACGCACCATTAGTTAGCAGTTTGTGAGATATAAAAAATGAGTGGTCGAGCGGTTAAGATTTACACTATAATCAATACCAGTACTAGACAACGTGAGATCTAAGTTCAGGCCTGTCAATAAAAGAAATCATTTTATTATCGTCTTTTTTTAAAGCAAAATATTCTATATTTTAACACAATTATAACATATTTATGATTTGATATGGCATAGCTTCAGAAAAGCCTATCGAACGAAAGAATCATAGTAGAGGAAAAAAATACATAATAAACTCAATATTTATCTTCAGTACACTTTTTCCGTGATCTATAATTGTAATTCGTGTTTCACGATCCCGCTGATTTAGCGTGATCGCTCGTAAACGCTGCACACTCGCGATAGACTCGATCGCGCTTCACCGACGGGCCTGAAAGTTTAATACTTAGTCATGTAGTTAAATAATTTCAATGTTTCAATTTAGCGGTAGTTTCAGCTACTATGAAGCAAGGGGTAAATCACTCTATCAAAACGCGTACGAGATTTCTGTTTAGACAGTGGAATTTCTATGAGTTTTCCGAAAAGAAAAACAATAGATATTCTTGTAAAAAACGATCCCCAGTGTAACCCCCTCGCTTTGAAGCATTGAAATCTAGATAACATCAAACAAAGTCTGTACAAGTTCGTCGAGTCACTCGGACTTACATATTACCTTTTAGTTTGAATTAACCAACAGCAATATCCACTGCCACAAAATATTTACTGTGTTCCCATGAACACTCTTACAACGCGTATCATAACATTCACACACGAGTAGTACGTAAAGTTCATATCTCATACATGCATGTGGACCCCATCTTGCGTATGATGCGCAAAGCAGTTATTTTAGAAATCATCTGAAAGATTTCTCTAATTTTGATTATTGGTTGGTTGGATATTACATCATGAAGAATCTGATTGGTTCATTAATGATTATCACAATTTGAAATTGTTTTGCGAACCTATCAGATTCGTGATGATGTCAACAGTCTAAATAAGAAAACATTTTAAGATGTTTCCTTACCATGTCGCACCAATGATTTCAATATTTCATTGTTTATGGCAGTTTAAAATTACTCCTCCTCTTATTTTCCTGATAATAATGGCCCAATCTTGGTAGGGAGACTCTCTTAACTTTAAACTTCAGAAATCAATCATAATGCTTACCGTCAGTATCTTTTTGCTGACGTCAGCATTTTTTTGCGAGTAGTCAACAAAACTAGCCATTTTTCCCGATTTTTGCTTAATTTTTCTTCAAGAAATGTGTCAAACTAAATTTAATGCAAATTAACCTCCGCAAACACACCCAAAACACACACGACGATATAAATAAGGTTAACAGAACATCGGGCAATGTTCCATAATAATAAAGTTGAGTTAAAGTGAAGATGCGTTCGATGAAGATCAGTAAACGATATATGTTAGATATGATCCTTCCTCACTTTCTTTTGAAAAATGCGCAAAGTAGAATCTCTGGTAGAATGGGTAAATGTAATATTTAACCATGCGCATACGAGGAGTGGAATGTACCAAATGAATTTATTCCAAGTATATTTCACAACGGTAAATATTTTGGCCAAAGGTTCTTATTTCTTCCCCCCACCATTTCGCTATTTTGCCTTATTTCTTCCCTGTTTTAGGGTGCGAAACACTAGAAATCTCTTTATTTCTTCCCTATTTTCCAAAATTTGGTTATTTCTCCCCCCCAGGGGGGCACTGTTGGCCAAAATATTTACCGTTGATATTTCATGTACACGCTTTTTTTTTATAAGAAAGCTAGGATTTCATTTATTAATAAAAACTTTCTCAGAAAATCGGTGATTTTATTAATAGAATCTTTCTTGCAACTTTCCTAACTATCTTTCCATAATAGTGTTAGGATTTCAAATATATACGAACATTTTTTGATACTTTTGTACAACATGATAATTCTTTTAATTTTAGAACATAGTCAAGATCAGAAGACACAAACAAGTATTCATCTGCCCCTCCACACTTGCGTTCAAACCCACAAACCCAAAGTTCCTTGATACCTTCCTCTTATTTAACCATTGTGCTTCGAACACAACTAAGTGCACTTCCATCATGATTAGAATATTATACACATATGATCGTAGATGGAATTTCTAATAAAAGGCTGTTTCCTTTGATAAAGTATTTATTGGAAACGGTACATAGGTCAATATATATATAAAGCTTTTTCTTATTGAATTTCTTATGAATTACTTGGGATTTAGGTGCTATATATATATATATATATAGGACTTTCTTATTTTTCAGCCGTTTTTATATACTTTCTTATAAACTACTTTTTTAATAAGAAGCAAAGCGTGTACATGTCGTAAGGCATTGATAAATTCAATAAAGATAACAACACGGAATGATCTCTTATCAATGTGGTAGATTCGCCATCTTCTTTCATATCATGCACTCTTTTTTACGAAATGGCGTCATTATCTATGATATTCAGGCCTGTCAGTGAGAAATGTGTGCGTGATTGGTTGTGCGATCGAGTTTGTCTCGGCCAATATCTTTTCAAACCAGTTGTTATCCGATCAGCACAACCCATCCTCATATTCTACGTAAAGAACCAAGTGGAAAGTAAAAAAGTTTAAGACCATTGGCATTAATATTCTATTATCTTCCTTTTTATAGCAAAATATGTTCTACGCGATCCAAAATTTGAAAATTCTGTGTCTTGCGTGATCGGTTTCAGCATCACGCTGAAGACTCGAACGTGCTACACTGACAGGCCTGAATAATTTTTGGATTATTCTTAAAGACCAATAAGCACATTTTAACGGTACGCGAAAATCAGAAAGAAATTGCTTTCGGAAACGTATTACGTCGTTGTCTTCGAGATTGATTAAATAAGAAATGTCACAGATACGTCTTTGTCAACATTTAAAAGCATGATAATGGCACATGGAAATTGGTACATTTGATTGTTTCAAAGTTACATCATCAAGAATCCGATTGGTTCACCAGATTCACGATCAGATTCATGATGATGTGGTAGTTTTCAGCCTTATTTTTGTGTCAATGGTGTATGATTTAAGGTAAAAAACAAATAATAAACAAATAAGTGAAAAATATTACCATAAAGTAGTCGCGATTTCTTTTTCTCTGTTTTCTCTCTCTTAAAGAAGAGTTGTGATTTCGATTTAGAATATTTTGATTGGAATGAAAACGATACGATGATTAATTTAATGGTATCAATATTCGTTACCATGGTTACAAATGGGCATGTTTTGGATTGCTCTGTTATACTGACTAATAATTAATGAGAAAT
Organism: Nanomia bijuga; assembly: GCA_032273505.1. Lineage (NCBI taxonomy): Eukaryota > Metazoa > Cnidaria > Hydrozoa > Siphonophorae > Agalmatidae > Nanomia > Nanomia bijuga. The sequence goes on along the minus strand of JAUKPT010003978.1, from coordinate 1,002 downwards.
TAATTATGCAAAAATGATGATGGTGGTGGTGGTAGTGGTGGGAGAAAATATTTTGTCGACCCGTGAGAGAGAAGCAGAAAGTAATCAAAAGGATTGCTGAAAACGTTTTTGATATTTGCTTATGGTACCAAAAACGTTTTGAGTAAGCGCCCCGCGCTTATCGAGGATTTACGGTTTTTCTGCGACACTATCTAAAGTGAAGAAAAAGTCACGAAATTTGTGAAAATCTATTCGCGACGTCAGATTGAATCTTTAAATATCAGAAATTAAAGCTTGGGCACTCTTTTTAATAGTCACTAAATTCCAACGTCTCAATGAACGGGTGGTATATTTTGATGCAAAATGATAAAACTTTAAAGATCAAAATAGATCTTATACTTAGACAGTTAAAATAGCTTGCACGAAGTCTGTTTCAGAATTATATTCTATACTACAACTACTTACGAAAAGGTTGTCAAATTAAGCACGATTTTCTATAGAAAGTATAAAGTCATAAGATTTTTATTTGATTACTCCAAATTTAATTTCATTTTATGTCGTAACTTCGCTACTTTAGGCTATACAAATAAGAAAAACGGTATGCGTCCCCAATCGAGTGCTTTCTTCAAAATGGTAAAATTTTGAAATGATGCTATGACAAAGCGGGTAACATTCACTAAAATCCTAGCTGATATCTCTCTCTTTTATCGATCAAAAATCTACAAGATGTTTTGGCGAGATGACTTCAGCCAGGAATTATTATAACGAAATTAAGGTCCCGATCAGGCTGATCAGAAGTGATCGATTTTTCGATCAAAATGAATTTAGTCCGATCAAGTTGATCACCTAGATTCAGTTTTTTCCAATCATTTAAAATTGTGTACGTTTTGAATACCCGAACTTGTGCAATACACACTGGAAATAGACAGAAGCTATGCATGGCCCGCTATATTTTACACGGCCCCACAAGGCGCTTTTGCGCGGCAAAATTTAGAAGGCATTACCGTACGACTATACTAGGCA
>JAUKPT010003977.1:0-11535 GCA_032273505.1 Nanomia bijuga | reverse complement strand
GGTCGATTTAGGTTTGAAATATCAAAGCAAACTGTGACCTCGAAGCACCTCAACTGAAAAATGCATAGCAAAGAATCAGGCTGTGTAGCATTTTGTAAGCCATGGTGTAAAATACTTCTTGAATTTCAGAGTCCTGAAAGATCAACGAATTCGTTAGATAATGGCTATTGAATGATTAATAAATTTGTGCGCCAATAATGTATACTGAACCAGCTCTTCCTGATAACTTGGTTCCAAATATCTCATATGAAAGTGACATTAATGAAACATTAATGATAGTATCGATGATGAGGTTTTACATTGTTGACATCTTGGACATGCTTAAAACATTACGTCTTGTTTCTTTAGAATTTAATCAAAAACTAGATTGAAACTATAGTGCATTGTTATTTTTTTTCATATGGTTTTGAAATCACCGTTTTTGATGAACTTTACTTTTTTCCAATGTCTCTATACCTCATGAATAGTTAATGAAGTCCAGGAAAGGGTTGAATTGTGATCCTTAACAAGTGCAAAATCTCCTTTCAAACGGTATATAACATGCCCATATTTGGTAAAAGGGATTTTACATCAAATTGTATAAGAGGTTCTGACCAGGAAAAAACAAAAATGTCGAAAATACCAAAAGATCAATTTAACAAAATTTGAATCAATCATCTTTTTCTCTTCATTTTAAGAAAGTTGTGCTTAAAATAATTGTTGCAATTATTTTGTGACTTCAAAATTTTAAGGCTTCATCTAAGAATTTTGTGTAATTAAGACTAGGTTGAAAATGATGTCATCAAATGATATTCATATCAAAGTGCCTAAGTCAAGTCTTATTAAGTTTGAAAATTTTAGTGAAATTGTTGAAATCTTTACAGCATAATATTTAACCAATAAAAGTCGTTTTGAGACTACCTGTAACCCATTTAAAAACCTGGAAAATCTAACGCCAGCATTATAAACTTTCACAACAGACAAGACAATAATTAATGTTTACATGATAAATAATCTCCTTATAATAATTGAATAGACTTATTCATTAAAATCAACTTGTAACCTCTGTAACACCATTTTGAGTTCCATGCATTTCAGCACCATTACCATTAATTTCGATATTCCCATTTGTATCCCCAATAGTAGTTACATCTTTTTCAATTTTTGTTTCACAACAGTCTTTTTCAAGTTTGTTATCAATTTTTTTGTCCATGCCTTTTGTTGCTGTATCTGTACGAGGGTTAACAACAAGATTCGAATGATAGTAAAATCGGTGACCAGGGCAGTCCTGCACCTGCTTTTCTGCAGTAATCTTGCAGCATTTTTTACATCTATTGTAACTACATTTAGCACCCCACGGGTTTGCTTTACACACAACACATATCGGCCATTTATCTTTTGGGGTATTTGGGAATACACCTTTACCACGTTCATATTGTTTCTGTCGCATTAACTTCTTTTTCGATAACAGTTTATCTTTCTTTTTCTCTTGTTCGCCTTCTTCAAGGGTTCGTTTTCCGGAAGCGTTCTTCTGTTTTGGACGTACATACGGCTGACATCGCCAGTACGGTAATTTACCGATTTCTTCGCTATCGTTACCATTATCAATATCAATTTGTGCATCAGCCTTAACTTTTTCTTTTAATGTATTTGAAATTGTTTTCAGTTGTTCGACATTCTTTGCTGTTCCCATCGGTAGTCTCAACTCAGTATGTTTGCTCAGGCAGTGGTGCCACATACGAAACAAATGTCCTCTTACTGTACCAAGTGCAGGTTTATACTTATCGCAATATTGTAAATATAAGTCTGCCATTTCCCATGCAGGTGGTTGCCGACCCGTGAATATTGCTGGATTATATAGCGCTCCTTCTGCGCTCATAACGCCATCTACTTTTGTGTATTTAATGCACTCTTCAACGTCACGCAGATACTGAATATTACCATTAGCAAAAACAGGTACAGATACGTTTTCTTTGACAGCTTTTATATGTTCCCAATTTGCAATACCTGTCATTGGTCCCCTTTGTTCTCGCATACGTCCATGAACCGTTATAATTTGTGCACCTGCTTTTTCTAATCGCTTCACATACTCTATTGTTTTCTCTATACTTTCATAGATACGAATTTTACATGTGACAGGTTTTGTGATCCGCTCGCATGCAGTCTTGATCATTTTTTCAATTAGTTCCCACTCTTCCATTAGAAACGCACCATAATGACCACGATGCGCAATCATTTGTGGACAACCCAAATTCAAGTCAACACCATCACAATGAGGCTCAGCTAACGCACATGCATTTGCAAATGTTTCAGGATCGTTTGCGCAGAATTGAAATAAGAGTGGCCGATCTTTTGGTGCTGTTTCAATAGCATCATTTCGATACTTTGCGTCGCGTACAAAGATTCCAGCATGCCACATGGGAGTGTAACATAATTCAGAACCGAATTGTCGGGACATCATACGAAAAGCCAATTCAGATTGTTCCACCATCGGAGCAAGGATGTGTTTGGGTGCTCCCAGCACCTCTTTGTAAAATTTCTGTGGGGTCATTTTGTTTTAACAATGGTGGAAATGTCACCTTAAACAAAAAAGAGAAAAATTTACTAAAAAAAATTACATTATGCTCTTGTTCTTGGTTGGTTCTTGTTTTTTTAAAACTTATTTTTGAGATTTCTTCAAACTATAGGTAGATTTCATGATCCGATAATCAGCTAGATAAAAGCTGTCACCCCCAAAAATACTACTGACTGGGTCCCCTACACATACGTAGCTTTTTAAATGACTTCAAAGAATGCGAAGCTAAAAAATTGTGGATGCTGTTTTCTACTTTTTCCTATATTTAAACATGGCATAGATAACCATCTTTATTGAAATAAGTTATAAAATAATGTTGAGGAAACTGATAAAAAAGCTACAACCATCCCTTATTTATTACCAAAAAATTTATACAAATACAACATCAAAAGGCATCAAAGAAACACAGTTTCAACAACCCAGTCTTCTTGATGGTTTGACCCAAAATCTCAAAATTTAGACAGTTAAAATCCAACTATCTCTAGAAAGGTAAACGTGTGTACATACATTCTTGATTCACAATATTTGAAGAGATTCTTTTTGTTAGTATCCTGCTTTTATATGTTTTGATAAAATATTTTTTCTTTATCTATATGCATTTCTTTTTAAAGATATACTATTGATGATGATTAAAAGAAACATGTTTTGCTAGGTTCAGCAGACTTTGTTGGCACCACCCTAATATAGGTTCCTTCCCAGACCCCACCTCGTCTCATTTCTCGCCAAATCTCATAATTTCTTGCTGAATCTTGTCATTCGTCATTTCTTGTCAAATCTCGTCAAATCTCGTCCAAAGAGAAAAGGCGAGGGAGGACGAGAAATGACGAAGTGGGGTCTGGGCTTGTTTACATGATTCACAATATTTTGGGATTCTTATTTTGGGATTCTCATGGGATTCTCATGGGATTAGGGCTTTCCAGCAAGTTCCTAATGACCAGCAATCAGTCTAAAAATCTAAATCTAAAAAAAGAGGAGAAGAGTCAGAGGATTCCTCTGCAAATTGTTTACATTTCATTGGTTGAAAATTTCATTTTGAAGATTTATTCACTTAAAAATTTTGTTTGGATTTTAGTTCACAAAACATCAAATGTTGATTTTTTGAAATCCACCAATAAATGATTCTTGGTAATGTAATATTCGACCAATCAAACAGCAAATTTACCTATAATGTAACCTATAAGAAGAAATGAAATACCATATTTTTAAAACTTGTATCATGGTATAATATAATTCATATACAAAAATAATATTTTGATTTAGATTCTAAAATATATTATAATTTCCACAGAACGGAACAGAAATAAAAGTATTCACAGAATAACTTCAAAAAAAAATCAATTGAGTAAAAAAGTAAAAAAAAAGTAAATTATGTCAATAAAGAGAAGTTTACAAATTTGCCATTTGATTGGTTGAAAATTACACCATCAAGATTATAATGGTTCATTCTAAAAATGTCATCATTTGGTGTTTTGCTTAAAATGAAAATTGTTATTCCAATTTTGAAGAAACCAATCAAAATCTCAATGATGAAATTTTCAACCAATGAGAAAACAAAATTTTTAATAATTTCAATAACATCAGCACCCACCCAACCCACCTTATGTTAACCCACACTAGACTGATCTACTCATTACCTTGCCCCATACCCTCCCAGCACCAAATGATTCAATGGTCATGCACCATCCATTTCCATCCTGAAAACCCTACAGAAAAACTTTTCATTTTTAAAATCATATCTGATTAAGTAAGAAATATAAATATGGTAAATAAAACAATATCATATAATACATTAAAGAATAAGATAAAACAGGCTCCAATTTGGGCAAATTTAGAGTCCAGATTTCAGACGAAGGGTGAAAAAGTAAAAAATATGCACTTTTTTAACAAAATATTAAAATAAACCCTCAAATAATGGCCTTTTTATGGCAAAATGTGCCCTTTTCATGAAAGACAGGCACAGTCGTACTTTTTAAGAATAGGGCCTGTACAAATAAAAGAATAAACAAATAAACAAAAATAGCAATGTATCAAATAATTTCCGACTGTATAGAGTGTACTGCAATTACAAATCACCATTCGGATCATCTGATTTAGACTGATTTACATCATCAATAATCAGTTTGGTTCATTCAAAAAGGAAAAAAATTGAAGGTTTATTAAAACTGAAAATGTTGGTGATTTTTTTTGTGAACCAATTAACCCACGGTGAGGAATAACTCATAACTCAGATTTACGAAATAAAAAATAAAAAATCTTTTTTCTATGTGATTGAAATATCAAATTACATAACAGATATTCAAATCAATAGAATTAAAGATCAGGAAGTTTAAGAATGAAGGCTTTTGGGTGAATTAACACGCATTCTTTTGTTAAAAAAACTCTTTTCTGATTGATTTGTTAGAAAAAAATATGCCGTCGAGAATCTGATTGTTTGTTTTCAAGCATCAAATCAATCCATTATTTTTTTGCACAAACAAAAAAGGAAACGTAAATTTCATTTATGCAAAATCTTCATCACTACCAGTACCACTACTATTCTCTGCGTCATCATCATCATCACCCACTGTAGATTTCGTCTTTGTTTCTGCCAAGTCAGCATTACTGACAGCAGCACTACTTAGATTACTGTAATCATACGGTACTTTGTTCGATTGTGCGTGACTACTCGCGTGATGTGCAACACGCAACATTGAGATTGAACAAACGATAAACAAAACAATACTGAAACCAATCAAGCTAAAAAGCATCGGCCAATGATGCATGTAGTATCGCATCCCGCTGAACACAGCGCTTATTCTTAAACGTCCCGAATAAAAATGAAGGTGTTTCGAGAGAATCGCTATGTTGACTTTGATGGCAGGGTTGTACGAATCGTCAATATAATTCTCGAGGAGAGGAACTTGCAGCCATTCACGTTCTTCAATAAATCCTAAGAATAATGGAACGAGTTTAACAAATGTTTTAGTGATTGCGAAAATGCTGTCTTGAGAGGACATCATTGTTGATTTCGAGGATGACGTAATAACAGAACCATTTCTTGATATTAATTCGATTTGTGACATAAACATTCCTAATTGTTTATTGATACGAGTTAATGGTAATTCAAGTTCAAGATAAAAATTGTAATGCTGTCCACGTGTGAGAACTCGTGTTCCATCGTTGACACTATCGTCAGAGTCGTGTAATGGAATGGATACTTTTGGAAAAGAACATAGCCCATCGCTGACTTTGCGCTCACAATCCGATTCATAGTAAAAGTTTAGTTGTTTTGTGTGTTGTGATGTGGGCAAGTAGAGCTGATAGAAACTAATGTATATCAACGAAGAAATCAACATGGAGTAGAATAGAAACCAATATGCTTGAAAGCCACGATAAATCATCTTGAAATACATATTGGACATGGAACGTGTGAACGATGATATTCTATCCATGATTATCATATTTAACTAAAACAAAAGAAAGTGATCAACAAAAGGTTTTCACTAGATGACTTGATTACATCTTTAATATTTTGATTGGTTGATTTAAAAATGTTACCATTTGATGTTTTGTTTTGTGTAAAAGTGCAGTATATTGAGAGATGGAGTAACAGATAGATGAATAAATATATATAAGCACAATTTGTTTTTTTATTAAGGGTTCGTCTGGAAATAATAGGTAAATTAATCATTTCATTGGTTAAAAATTACATCATGAAGGTTCTGGTTGGTTCATTCTGAAATGTCATTATTTGATATTTTGTTAAAATTAAAACTCATGATAAAATTTTTAAGTGAATCAATCAAAATCTTCATGTAACTTTCAACCAATAAAATTGTAGATTTACTGATAATGTGTAGACAATATCTATAAGTTTCTGTTGAAAAAAATATTGATGTTTCAAATAAAAAAAAATCAACCATAATTAGCCAATTTTATGACTATCACTTTCATGATGATCAAACTTGGCATAATTTGCAAACATTGGCGAACATTGAATAATTTCCAGTTTTTGTAGCAAAAAAAACCTTTTTCATTCATTTCACTATCTAGTAGAAACCCAAGCCAAAAAAGAGGTTCCACAAATATTGATAGTTATCCTCCTTTGCCAAATATCCATTCTTTGAAAGGTAGCATAACATGTAACACTGAAGGCACATGATACATACGAAACTACTTTTCTAGTATTGACAAATAAAAGTTTCTTTTCAATCATGGATATAAATATTAAACTTCCTGCAATATGTCTCAGCCCTCTGAATTTACAACAACATTTTTCTGACAGCTCCTTTTATTGTAGAAAAATAAAAATAATGTTACAATTTGTGTCCAGTTCATTACATACGTAACACAATGCAACAGCAGTCAGCATATTACTACTTCATTCTTTCTTCTTGCCATGTGATTTCATAACTTTTTCTTTGGCAGGATATACATCTATTGTTTCTATAGAGAGCTAGGGGGTATATTTCCTGTTATTATGTGTTCTGGGTGGGTACAACTATATTTGGAAGTACCTAAAATATTTGGGAGTACCTCCAAACTAATTAATACCAAGACTGTTTATTTCATTCAATCACACTATTGCACTTTGAAAAACCTCATCTAGTGACGGCTAGTATCGAATTTATTGTTTTGAACAATTGGATTCCGGTAGTGTTTTCTTTTAGTTTATTAGGCAGGTATTTGGCTGTCGTAAACATTATTTTTTTGAATTGCTGCTAATGGCATTTTCTTGCTGAGGAATGATATAGTTAGACTCCCTGCCTGCTATGCTCTAATTTAGACACAAACAAAAAAAGAAACAAGCAAAAAATGAGAAGACTGGGATAAATGGTTGTTTTGAAAATAAAAAAAATAAAATTAATTTCCTCAGTGAAACATTTTTTTTCAATCCTGCCATTTCTGTATTTTGGCATTTTTCTAGCAAAGAATCGAAAAAAGACAAGAGCCGAAGACAGAAGAGGGGCAAAATGTGATCACACACAAAATATAAAGAAATAAAAAACAATTTTGTTTTTAGTTTGCTACTAATTCTTTTAGAACTTAACATGTACAACACTTTCAAACAAATATGAGTTATTGAGACTTTGCTCCTACTAAAATAAAAAAATATGACTGCCATTTATTTACAAAGCGAAAAGGTATTACAAAAAATCTTTATTCTATTATTAAGACCTAGATAAAATAGATTAAGGGTAACTTATAAGAAGAATCTTTATGTATACTTCAAAATAATTTTCAAAACGCTCTGAATCTTCCAAATTTCATTTTTATTTATCAAAAGTTAAAAAGTTAAAAAAATCATATCTTATACCTAAATTTGTTTATAAAATTAGAAAAAGACTGATTTTCTTATCAATGTAAGGTTGCATTAAAAAGTAGGTATACCTCTGAGTTTCATCTAAATCGAAATAAACAAGATTTAACAAAATATATATTCTATTTAAATTTGTTTGTTTTTTTATTCTTTAAGTGTATGTTTATTACGATGAAGAGGCAAAGCATATAAAACCCAACATCTGTATGAAAAGTACATGTGTTGCACTCACTCTTTTACTTTCAAATTAATCCAGAAGTTCAGTGATGACCCCAGTACCAACCGTTCTGCTTCCTTCACGTAAAGTAAAACGCAAACCTTTCTCCAGTGGCATTTCGTAGAAAAGAGACATCTCAAACGCAGCATCTTCTCCAGGCATAACAAATTCCTTTCCTTCTGCAAGTGTGATGGTTGCAGCAACATCTCCCGTTCGAACGTACATCTGTGGTGTGTAGTTTGAGATGAATGGTTTGTGACGTCCACCTTCTTCTTTCTTGAGGATGTAGACTTGTGCTCGACATTTCTTGTGTGCTTTGACGGTACCTGGTTTGCAGAGGACCATGCCACGTTTTACTTCTTCGCGCTTCACACCACGAATCAATGTTCCTAGTACGTCACCAGCTTGTCCACTTTCTAGTTGTTTGTGGAACATTTCTAATCCAGTGGCTGTTGTTTTTAAGATTGTCTTTCCTTGCCCAACAAGTTCCAAATCTTCACCTTTTTTGACAACACCTCGTTCGATACTACCACTGACAACTGTTCCACGTCCAGGGATTGAAAACGTACTTTCTACAGGCATCAAAAATGGTTTGTCCAAGTCTCGTTCAGGCAACGGAATATATTCATCAACAGCTTCAATTAGTTCTTTAATCTTATCCACACCAAGTTCAGGTTTTTTATCTTCCAAAGCACATAATGCAGAACCACAAATGACTGGTGTTTCGTCACCATCATAACCATATTCAGAGAGTACTTCACGAATTTCCATTTCTACAAGTTCGATTAACTCTTCATCATCAATCATATCGACTTTGTTTACAAAAACAACCAAATTTTTTACACCAACTTGATTAGCTAAAAGTAAATGTTCTCTTGTCTGTGGCATTTGACCATCTGTAACTGCAACAACAAGTATAGCTCCATCCATCTGTGAAGCACCAGTAATCATGTTTTTAATGTAATCAGCATGCCCAGGGCAATCAATGTGACCATAATGTCTGTTTTCTGTTTCATACTCAACTTTTGCAGCATTTATGGTGATGCCTCGAGCTCTTTCTTCAGGTGCATTATCAATAGCAGCGTAATCTCTAAACTTTGTATCGCTGCTCTTTGCAAGGACTTTAGTGATGGCTGCAGTCAGAGTGGTTTTTCCGTGATCGACATGCCCAATCGTTCCAATGTTGACATGAGGCTTATCGCGAACAAATCCTTTTGCTGCATATAGACGGATTTGAGCACCATATATTTGACGTAGCGGCATGTTCAATGCCTTCACATTTTTTAATGAACACAAACAATTTAAAGCTTGGCCTGAACCACGGCCTAAAAGAGCTTGATTGACGATTCCAAACATTTCTGATAAACTTTTTAAGGAAAAGAGTGTGTCCTAAACGAGATATGAAAATATTAGCATAATCTGGTCCGACCATATTTGTCATATGCCTATGAATATGATAACTGATATTTGGTTTTCACTAATCATCTTAACTGAAAATACAAAAAGAAATAATGCTCTTTTTTGAATTGCTAACTAAATTGACCAGGGAAGTTGACATAAAACTGACACTTTGAAATAAAAGAAAAAAGCATTAAGCCTAGTGGTAAAATGTATAGGTCCAGAAGAAAAAAGTGCCTTTAAGAGACAACAAAGGGACTAGACATTTCATACATTTTCATATAAAGGACCTTTTGACAATTCACTGATTTGAAAAAAATAGAAAATGATGAAGTAACTATGTAGACCAGCGGCTCAGTCAGCTGAGTGTCAACATGACAGATAAATGGGGTCCAAGATTTTTTGGGTCATTTTAGGTATGCTTTTTACGTATATAACCAGTAAACGGTGTGAATAGGAAGCTTTTTCGGCCATTATAAGCCTTAATTAGCCTAATTTTAGTCCATTTTGGTCCATTCCAGTATAAAGTGCATTTTTAAAATGTTTAATTCTAAATTCAAATTAGATAGCTCGATTGAGCATGAAAAGTAGATGAAAAAATGGTATTGTTTGGCTATGTTTGGATCAAATGATCAGGAGTTATTAGTGTTTAAGGTTTTTTGAGCTATTTCAAGGCTAAATATAATGCTTTTAACAGTGCTAAAAATGTGGCTAATTGTTGTGCAGCTTAATCATGATTATGCTTGATTGTCAATTGCAAAAGAACCATTGGCTCATCAATTAAGAAATTTGGCTCAGTGGTAGTCATTGTTATGTGACTAAAACTTTAATAAGTGATAAATGTGACTAATTAGATAAAGGGTTCAAAAATAGTATATATTTTCTATGAAATGTTGCAAAGAATGATTGTTTACAACATCAATTACTAGATATTCACAAGGAAATTAGTCATATTGTGCTCTTTTGTGGCTAATCTTCTCCATTTTCTGTACTGTTGATAAACAGCATTTCTTGTAAAAGATCCTTGGCTCATGAAAGGTTATTCGACATGTGTTTGTATTCTAAATTCATTCGGGCATGTGGTGTAAGAATCCAGGCAATTTGAACCATTATGCTAATTGTGGTTAAGGTTAACAATTAGGTGAAGAAATTTAATTTTGTAATTGCAAAAGTGCAATTTTATTTATCACATCTGATAGTATTTTTGTACAAGATGGTATACCAGTGCTATATTGTGGCTATATTGTACCTGTTTCTATTTCTCAATCATCTATGACTAACCTGTTATTTTGTCTTAGTTTTTTACCGTTGTTTGTTCATATACTTTAGTCCAGTTTAGCCACAAAATAGCACATTTTCAGAGCAGCGGAGAGTTAAAATATTACTTTAGAAATTTCTGACTATTTTATCAACTTTTCTGAATTTCCTATGAAATTTAGCCAAAAATGACTGATTAGCCACAATTTTAGCACATTTATTTATTGTGTTATAGGATAATCCAAATAGAGGAGTGGATTTGCATCTACTGTAAAATTTTCAGGGTATTTGATCCATTTTTGGCCATTTTAATAGTTTATGATTAGTCACAAATTATTCACCTTTTCCATGGAAATCTTGAGCAAATTGGGGGTAATTTAGCACAATATGGCAATACAATGAAATAAATGTTTTATTGAAGATCATTGATGTGATGATTGAAGGCTAATCTGAAAAAATCCTTTGCTCATAGCCACAAAATCACAAAATACAACTTGTTATGTGTTTAAAATAGAAAGGGTATTGAGTATTGATGTTATAAGCCTGCTTGTATCAAATTTTAAGAAAAGTTGAAAATCTCCAAACGTAATTTATCTGTTCGCATAGACGATATAGAACAAAATTTGAAGATTTTCGATGTTGTAAAATTCCCCATTTTTCAACATAATTCAAAATTTTTTAGCAAAATTCAATATTTTTTGACACAATTCTACATTATTCAGCAAAATTTGACAAAATGTTTTATCAATAGTAAAATATATTGTCTCGTATCTATCATCAAATATTATGAGAAGATATAAGACTGTGCTG
>JAUKPT010003976.1:0-11535 GCA_032273505.1 Nanomia bijuga | reverse complement strand
AAATTGGTTTCAAAAAACGCACATATGTGGGAAGTGCATCTTATTTTGATAGACTATAATAGTTAATGCTTGCAGGGACGAGTATAAATTCGCAACGAAAAACTTTTACATATATTTTTTATTTTTGCATCATAAAAATTGAACATCGAGGGGTGATTCGCTCTATCTAAAGGTGTACGAGGTTTCTAGAAATTCAATAGGGATTTTCTCTGAATATTATTGGAAAAACAATAGAGTGATTTTCCCCTCGGATAACATTGCGCTTCTTATGTTCGCATTCATGATATTGATTGCGTCTATGTTTCATTTTTTTTGTGTCTTTCTTCCACTGTCGAATCTTTCTTGTAAAGGTTGGACGGAGATTTTCGATTGCAACATTTCTACATCCAACCTTCATTTAAAACGACAGGTACCAATATTCAAGAAGAAAGGTTTTGAAAGGAAATTTTTGTTCCCAGTTACATCGTTTTCGCGAAAACCATAACTAGTTATTATGTTATATGGTTATGAAACGCCATTGAAATATGTAAAAGACAACATCGTCTTGTCTTGAAATGAACATTTGTCCAAGGTTAAAATCACGTGACTTGGAATTTCCGAGTGTTTCTATATATATATATATATATATATATATATCGGGATTACATTTATCATGACGTGTTTTCCCAATTGGTTAAAAAGTATGGCATTGTTTCGACTTAATCGTTTTTATCAATAGATTTCAATACATTGGGTGATTAATTATTCGTGCACATCATCAACATCAACATATAAAAACATGTTTTCTAACTATTATATATATACGAACTAAATGTCTAAATATTCACACAAATGAAAAATGTATTAAAAATGAATCAAAGATCGACAGATTTTGGTTCGACTAGGGGTACGAAATATACCGTAACTATAATGAAATAAAAATCTTTGAAGGCCTACCCCAGTTTCCCGAATCAATGTTTTCAAAAAAATTGACCCCTAAAAAGTTTGGGTATTGGATAAAAACTCGAGAAGATATGCTGCGAAAAGTCGAAAAAAGAGTAACATTTGTTGCTCTGGCGGCGCAGACATTGCTACTCGGAACACTAAGTTTCCTTAAACTATATATATGATCAGGAAAACCATAGAAATAACATAACCTCGAGGATTTTAACCATCTAAATATCTAAATACCCTTCTTAACCTCTTGGAGACCTGAAGACTCTTTTTTTTGTTGAAGAAATTTATTAAAAGCTCCTATATTTTCTCGTTAGAGAATCAATACTAATGTAAAGCCTTCGTATAAGTTCCTAGTCAAGTATTTGCAAACTAAAGTGAAATACTAGGTTATGGCAAATAAATTTCCTTTAAAAATGGTATGTTTGTTTCCCTACCCTGTCCTATTATTACCCCTTTGCATGAATTTTATTCTTAGATAACTCAGGGGTTCTGTATATTAAATTGGACAGTTTTTTCAATTTCTCACCAACTCATTGATAATCATAAGTTCAGTATGACGTTTGCATCATATAGGTGAGTTCCCCATGGAATGTAGGTTCAATTTCGCTGATCTATTTTGATCACCTTTGAAAAACAAATTGATTCTTCTTCTGGAGTATAAAAGTTCATTTATTTATCTGCATTTCCTGAGAAAACAGCATTGCAGACATCACTTTTACAGTTTTTAAAGGGTTTTGAAAATGGAGGAAAAATTTCATGGACCCCTTGAAATGCAGGTCTGCTTTTTCATGCATAACTGATCACCTACCTATTCCGATCAAAATTACTCTAATGAGGTTATCGTTATAAAGATATGGAATAATTCTGATAATGTCAATAATAAGTTATTTCTTATCTAAGTACGCTTAGTAATCAATAAGAACAGATTAAACGTTACTTGGATGCAACAGGACAAGTTTGAGAAAGCTGAGAAATTGCTTGCTGGTTCTCCAATGAAGATACCAGAGCCTGTAACCATTTCGTCACCAGTTGGTGATCGTAGATATAGTAGAGATTATTAAAAAGCTAAATTGGAATCTGCGAAAAACCTTTTAACAGTAGAACAAGACGTGTTAGATAAACCAGAATTCTAACTGTAGAGAATGAATAAATGTTAGACTGACACAAATCCATGGATCGATGACGATAACATGCCAGGACACGGCCTGGGATGTTACAGCGGATGGGTCAATATCTTAACAACAGCGCGAGATTTAAACTTTAACTTCACACGCATGATAATGTGACCGGTTAGGGATATCATGCCACGAATAAAAAGGTTTCGGGGAAAAATAGGGAAAATATGAATAGTTTCTTTTTTGACACTAAATAATATCTAACCGCTTCATTACTATAATTTCTAAATGTCAATATTTTGCATACATATGAGGATATTCTAAGTCCAGTCGTGTAGCAAATTTCATCGTCTCATCTTGTTTTGTTCTTTTTTTATTGATGAAAAACTTTTAAAATAATTTCAATTTACGAAACCTAACGTAGCAAGGTACCGGAGCTAACGCTCTTTTTACACAACAGTATATAAAGACATTTTGATAATTAGTAATGGAGTAATCAACTTGTATATAAGAGGCAAAATTGTGAATTTAAAGAATCAAAATGTAATTAGAATGCATGGCAAATATCTATGTATCATGTTATAATAATTTTTACATCAATTATTTTTATGATATTTCTGATTGTTGCTATATGGAAAGTACAGACACTAAATTGTTTCTTCGTTCAGAATCTCTTTAAACTCACGAAAAAGAAGAACCGAATACAGTATATTCATATAATTTGGTACACAACTGAACATAGGTATGTGAAACCTTGACAATTGGAAATCAAAAATGAAGCTGTTAGAAGATACTTAGTGCCAAAAGAGAAACTGTCCATATTATTCCTATTTTTCCCCAAAACATTTTTATTTTTGGCATGAGACCCTTAACCAGTCATAAGATCATGTGTGTGAAGTTAAAAGTTTATATCTTGCGCTGTTGTTGTAACATATCAGGCCGTATCCTTTAGTTGGCCGTACATGGCGCCATTTAATTTCGCCTCTTATTTTCACAAATGCACCACAGATATAGGAGAAAGGGTAAACTGTTTAGGTCATTCTAGCGGAATTTTGGCCGGAAACCCCAATTTTTTTTTAATTTTCAGATTTAGAATAATGTAAGGATTGAAATAGCGAAAAAAAACGCGTATACCTCCTTAAAAGTAAATCAAATTACATGGATTAATTGTATCTAGTTTTATTGTATTTATCTAATGTGACAACGGAACATTTCCGTTGTCACACTAGATTTATTCGATTAAACTTCTTGATATAATGAAATCATATAATTTGATTTATCTTTTAGTGTGAAATGGCCTATTTTATAATAAAACGTTAATCTACTTTAGTTATATCCTTTGTCATAAATATTCCTGATATTTTGTTTGAAATAGAAAGTAATCATAGAAGCATCTTTTTAAAAAAAATGCATTCTAGTTTACCCTTGAGCACCAGAGAGAATAATAAATTACCTTCCGCAATGTATTGTTGTTACATTCTAATTTATAACGTTTAGATTCTTTTCAATTCTGTGTTCAGAGGTATTCTAAAATCGTGCAGACTTAAAATTATTTTCGTGATGACATTAGTAGTGTGTATAAAAAAAAATGGAAACAAAAACTTTAACTGGATATAATCCAGAAAATGAAAAAGTAGCAGTAGAGAAAATCGAAAAAAAAAAAAGCATTTTAAAAAACTCAAAAAACATTTAGAAATAATTAAGACATCTAACAATAGGAATCGTGTATGACACTAAAGTAACACAATACTTAATTTTGTATTCAATTCTGAATTATGTTAAAAATAAGTTAAAAGGCTGTAAGGTGGATCCTCTCCCACTACCACCCACGATATGTTTTCCACCACATGCTTCTACATGAAAACACGTGAAGTGTGTAAATCGAATAATGAAATAAGCTATTGGTATATATGGAATCATTTTTTGATTATGCGTTCCAAACGTTCTTAAATTATCAAACTAATTTGATGCTCTTTTTTGACGTTCTTAACGCAATTATCGTAACTAACGGGACTATCGGTATAAGAGCAAGTGTACTCACTAGAGTTCATCTTATACCGATAAGAACGATAAGAACGCAATTGAAACATAATTTCTTTCGTTCGAAGCGTTAAAAACGGTGACAAACGTTCTTAATGTGACTAACACGATTATCGGTATACGAAAAGTGTACTCACTAGATTATTCTTATACCGAGAGGAACAATAGTCTCGTTAATAACGCAAAATTAGAACGATAGTCACATTAAGAACGCAGGTGAGTACAAGCCTTTAGTGTATACAATGATTTTCGGTAATCAATGTATCGAAATTGCAGTTTACATTTTAACGATTTCTTTGAAATACGCTCAGCCAGGGCTAGCCTAAGATAGGGCTCAATAGCGGATAGTCGCTAACTTTTTCCCGATAAATAAGCAAACTAACGTTCCTTTTTTACAATGTTTGTCCGCAGTAATTAATAGTTTAATCTCCTATTGTTGTGTTATAAAACAGAATGTTATTATTAAATGTTTTAACAACAATATAGGTTTTAATAATAACATTCTATTTTATAACACAACAATAGATTTACTTTACTAATTATCCCAGACAAGCATTGGAAAAAAAAAGTCACGTTAATTTGCTTATTTATCGCGAAAAAGTTAGCGAATATCCGCTATATATCACCGACAAGATTCTCATAACTAAAGTCCTAACAATCTGTGGAACCCCTAACTTTCAGAACCTTTTAATGATAGTACAAGGATTAAGATCAAACTGTTTTTTTATTTGAATGAATGATATTTTGTGGAAATAATGAGGTTTTACAATGGCCGCCAAAAGTTTAGTCGATTTTACTTTTCTTAAGCTCTACTCAGAGAAAATTTTGCATAAATAACTTATCAAGTACATTCTTTGCAAAATAAATGTATTAAAATATTTTTTATACTTCTTAATGATAATCAATTCTCGCCTTTTATATATAGCTACAGGTAATATTATTGCCGTGCAAGCTCGACCTGATGATGATGATGACAGGTAATATATCTTGTCAAATATCGTTATAATACATCTTTTTTACATCGTACATACTTTAATTGTAAAATCAATTGATGTATTAAATCTGAGTAGTCATTAATTACTGACTTGAAAAAAAATATAATTTAAAAACAGAATAATGAAAAATCTTTATGTTGTCCCTTTAACGCTTAGTTTTTAAAAAGATACACTGGCTATACCTCCACTGCTTTTCTTAATTTTGTATACAGTAAAGGAAATAAATCATTAAAAGAGATATTATTTTCTCCTTGTTTTTTCAGATATAATCTTTTTATTTCAAAGTAATATTCATGTTGTATATCTATGAAAAAAACATTTTTAATCTTTTTTATATGTTGGCATAACTTATTTCTTTTTATGACCTCATAGAACTTGATTATCGAAACTCCAATTCGGAAAAGTTTGGCTGCATACAGAAGTAAATAGTACTGAATTTTTGAGGGGAGTGTCGAATGATTATTATATAATGTTATTGATATTTAGATCATTGATCTAAAAACGCTAATTTACTGAACTTTGAAGGTCTTTTATACAGCCTTTGAATTTGGCTTGTAAAGTGTCTTTTTTGTTGAAGTATTTCTAAGAATGGCTATAAGAACATCTGAGGCTGAAAATCGACAGATCGGTTCAATTCAAGTCTAGACGTGATGTTCGAATTTCGACTAGTTTAATGGGAAAACGTCTGTTAGATTTAATCACAAGATTTTCTCCATCTTATCATGTCTCATTATCTATGAAGAAGTTACAACAGGAAAATTCATGTGATTTTTTTCAGACTGCCTTTTATAGTTTATATATTAATCCATTAGTTAAAGATAGACGCAAATTTATGGCTAATTCAATTGATTCGTGATTACACCATCAAGATTCTCATTCAGATTGGTTCATTTAGAAATATTTTCTTCATTTTTTATTTTACAAAACCATAAATTTGTGACATTTTAGATTGAACCAATACATTTCCTGATGCTGTAGTTTCTAACGAATCAAACGGCTAGATTGCCAAAATTCGGCGACGATCCATTAGTCAGGAAAAGTCAATCATATATATATATTCCCTGCTACTGTTTTTTCATGTTGTTTTGTCAGCACACGAAGTTCGATTTTAAAAGATCTGAAACGTTTTCTCCATCTGTATCTTATCAGCGTATAATGTAGTAATGGGAATAATGTCATATTGTATCCTTTATTGGAATTGAACTTCCAAACAAAAACATCTCGTTTTCTTAGAAATTACTAAAATAACCAGGAAAAGGAGCCTAACGTTTAAGCGTTTAAGTCGTACTAATATGGAGAAAGTATTATCAGTTAGAAGTAACTTGTTTTCTAAATTAAGCTGTGTGTGAGATATGTTATGCTTGTTCCATAACCAACTCAAGTAAGTCAAATTATATTGGGGCAAATCATATATGAGACTTCATCTTACCCTCGTGGCTATACCACGGACTACTAGAAAAGTATTCTAGTAGTCCGTGGCTATACTTATGCCAACATGATTCTTGGTCATCATGGCATTTATGGCTTTTAATTCAATTTATGGCTTTCAATTTCAATCAAGTATTTTTCCTTCTTTCTGCTGCGAGTAACCGCGAATACTGCTGCTATTTCTTCTTCATCTTTAATATACACAAACGAACATGCTGCTTTCAAAATCAAAACTTGCAAACGAAAGAGAAATCGAAGAAGATTGTTTCTATTGACGTTCGGAACATCAATTCTTGATGTCTTTTTATTTATTTATTTTGTTGCTCTTCGCTCACAGTTCAACGGTAGAAAACATCGCCGAAAAAACATTTGCATCACATTGAGGTTGAAATCATCAGATATTCTCATTCGTTCGTCGGCTGCCGTAACAAAAAAGAGTGGGAGCAGCAATCCAGAAGAGATATAGGAATTAATCTTTTATCAATCCGTTGTAATACATAGTATTATTGATTTCAGATGAACGGTTTTATTAGAGTTTTTCTTTCGAAGAAAATGTTGAAAAAAGATGGAATTTGATTTTATAGTTAGTTCAAATATCGGGTTAACTAGGGCTAGATCAAAAATCATAAAATTACTGCGCGCAGTCTACATGAAATCTCCGATACCAAATTCTGTTCTTATTAATTTGGCAACGATATTGAGTGGAATGATTCATCGTTTTTATTAAAGTTTTTATTGAAGGAATATGAAAGAAAAATCTTGAATTTGACCATATTTTTTGATCGTGAGTAAGTCTGTAACAATCGAATATTGGTCAAGCTAGAACCAAAGATCGATTTATATTACATTTGTTTAAGGGTAGCCAAAATATGGCTAATTTGATTCTTTTATTTTCTACTTTTTTATTTACAATTTAAAAAATTACATACATAGAAACACTAAATTAAAGAAAAATAATACAGAAATAAAACAAAGACTCAAAACAGTGGCAAGAATATATTTCATCAGTGCCAACTAACGCATCTAACAGAAATTGGTTCGTAATTACATCCTAAAGATTTGATTGGTTCTTTTAGAAATATTTTCTACATTTTTTATTTTATCAAAACATCAAATTGTGACATTTCAAATTGAGTCAATCAGCTTTCTGAAACTGTAATTTCTAACCAATCAAACAGTTAAAATTGCCGAAGTTTGGCGATAATTCCTTTAATCGTGGATGATCAGTACAAATTACACGGCATTTTAGAGTATAATAATTCTGTAATTGCAAGGTCTACTAGAATCACGAACGGGAAACTTTAATATCATTAAAAAAGTGAAGACCGATACTCTCATTTCCGAACAAATTGATGAAATCACTTCATTTCTTCACTAAAGTGAAATTCAATCGTCCTATATCTGGCCCAAGAGTAAAAAAAATCAAAATTCGAAAATTAGATCCCCTGAGAGGCATGCCAGTCGGCATGCCCGGAATTTTAAAACCTTGAATCTATTACAATTATGTGAGGAAAACTACCAATAGAAGCGGTTGGGCTGACATGATGTGTAATATCAAGCATTTATACGGACTTAAAACTAATCTAGGGTCTCCGAGACATGTTTTTGGGGCCAGAAATCACCTAAAATAGAGGGGAAATGTTTTGCACAATATACCAAGGGGTGAAGGAGACAAATTTGGCTAAAACAAAATCCAAAGAACTATATTTATATATTAAATTACATTTGGAAACTGAATGTTTCACAAATATGACAAAAATAGTTGTTAATGGTTCATTTTAGGGGACTTAAGGAGTCAAAAAAGGGGTCAAAAGGGTCAAAATGTGCCCATTTCTCGAAAAAATGAATATTATGAGCTGAAAATTTTCAATTATAAATTATATTACATTTAAAAACTTAGTATTACATACATTTGACATGAATCATTGCTAATCGCCCAATTTAGGGGTATCAAAAACTCCTCAGAATACAGCATTTTTTCTGAACCTGCAAGACAAAACTTCATTTGGGTAGGTTAGCTTAGTTTGGAATACTTAAGAAAACTGTGACCTCGAAGTACCTCAACTGAAAAGTTCATAGAAAAGTTAAACAGGCCGTGTAATATTCAATCTCAATTATCTCGGGAAATAGAAATCCAAACATAGCAAACCATACCATTTTTTCATCTACTTTTATATCCCAATTCAGCTATTTAATCCTAATTTAGAATTAAATTTTTTGAAAATTACCTTTATACTGAAATGGACCAAAATGGACCAACATTAAGCTAATCAACCCTATTCAGACTGGGCTTTTTGCGTTTTCTCAAGACTTGGCCGCGATTACTAAATCTATCATAAAAACCTTAAAAATGAATATTTTTCTTTGGAATCTGAAGGAAATATTTTTCAACCTATTTTCTAAAGGTTCATTTAAAAAAATTCAAAATTCCGTTCACACTCCAAATAGATGATGACGTCATCAGGTTGGTATGCATATTTTTGTGAAGTGCTTTGTACACCTTAAAGTGTCTACCTGTGACATCTAATTTGGTCAGTAACAACGTAGGAACCCACAATATAGCCTAATATATCTCTATTTACTTTTAATTTCCAGGAAATGATATATTCCTCGTAATAATGACGAAATATTTTCAATGTGTATTTTTAGCAAAATCTTATAATTTTTTGATAAACAGTCTGATATGAAAAACATTTCCTGGAATCATTCCAGTTAATTAAATTGAAGTTGAATGTATGTAAACTTATTCTGCTTCAAATATCACTTCGAATGATGTATGATATTTCCACAATTTATTAGTTCAAAAAATATTAGATTTTAGTACAAGCAGGTGACTAATAATTGCCTGGAAAACCTGAAAAGTTATTAGATTTAGAATAAAATTGTTGGTGAGACTTTTACTATATATATTACTAAATCGCCCAAATATGGACATTTAATGGAAAAAAAAGCTTTGTTAAGTGGACACTTACGTAATGTGGACATATTCGTGTCCACTTTACGTTTTCAGAGTATTTCTATGGAATTAGGCTGGACCAACCATGTCAATTGATACTTAATAGCACGAAGAATTACTAAATCTAACTCCTGGACCAGTCTAGACCAATGTCTTAGGTTTTCAGTACAAAAAATTGGATGATAATTTTTTTGAGTGTATATCTTGCGGTTGTTATAAACGTGGACACCATATATATCTTGTTATATCTTGGCACCAATGTCCTATATGTCATCACTATTGATCACGTGTGCTCCATCAAGGCATGTGATTTAGGTTATGATAGTTTCCTCTGAATATAGGGGCTTAAAAAGGATATATTAGCATATGATTGGGTTTTGCCTTAAAAAAAGAAGAAAGTATCTGGCTAGCCCTGTGCTGGAATGGGGTCAAAATTACACAAAAAGTCAGTGCTTCAATTTTATGTTTTTTCTATGTTGTAATGTTTCAATTTTATAATTTCAACAAAAAAATACTTTGTTTGGAATAAAAAATAATTCTGGAACTTTAAAGAGGGGTCACTTTTTGACGATTTATCAGTTTATATGGAAAAGATGGGGGCTAAAAATTAGTACTACTTATTTTAACTCTCCATGGGAACAAAAAAGACGTGTAGATGGCCTCAAATCTCTTTTTACCTTGTTTCTTGTAAGCAAGAGCATGATTATAAGTCATTTTGACCTAATTTTGGATAACTTTAACCTTTGTCAGAGAGTCCTTTTTGATAATTATTTCAAGATGCAGTTCAGTATGTTGCCAACAAATGTTTTCTAAGGCCTTAGAACATCACTAGACTTCATTCTCTTTTTATAAAGTAGCATATTATGGGGTTTTGAATGAAAATAATAGACAAAAAGAGCTATTTTTACACCAAAATCGCTAAATTTACCCCATAAAGTAATGGAAAATATCATTTATTCTCCTTTTTTCTCTTTTATATGGGTCTTAACTGTTTGTATGGCTAGATAGACCTAGTTAGAAGAAAATAAAACTCTATGCTTACCGCGCTTATCAATATATTCTGTTCTAGGAGGGTAAAATGACCACATTTTAGCAGCAAAAGTACAAAAATGACCCCCTGAGTAAACGAAAATTTATTCTCATTCTTTTCATCATAAGTTTCTTCATCATCAGTATCATCAATCGAAATATCAACTATCACTTGCTCGACCAATTTGCTGAAGTTACATTATTTAGGGATTTCGCGATCAAATCCTTAAGCGTTGTAAAATTGAACCCATTATATGTTTGTGCCACTTGATATTTTACCTTAGCCAAATCAATTCGATGGGATTCTAGCTCAGAATGTCCAACGAGTAGCCTGATAATCTTTATGTCTTTCCCAAATTTTTCGGCAATACCATTCAGTGATTTCTTCCAACACATATTCTTTAGCCACAAAATTATTTCTTGAATAGCTCAAAAGGATCGCTATGTTGTCCTTTGTGTGGTAGATAATACCGTGCTTTCTTAATCATTCTTGTATCTTTGCCTTCCTCCATTTCTTTGTTGGTTTCTTCGTCTGTTTGTCGTGTATGATAACTCGCGTTATCAATGACCGTCACAAATTCTTTAGGCAAAGCAGGTAAACCATTATTCAACCACCAACAATCAAAATGGTCAGAATTCATTTCGTGGTGATAGTCATTTGAGCCCTTCTTGCCAACAAACACTTCTCCGCATCCTGGCAAAAAAAAACCTTTTTGGATCCAAAGTAATTGTAGTTGCTGCTGAAATGAGAATAAATAACTTTTTCGTTTTCTCGGGGGGTTATTTTTGTACTTTTGCTGCTGAAATTTCTTCATTTTACAATCTCAGAACAGAATATTTCCATGAACATGGTAAGCAAAGAGCTTTATTTTCTTCTAACTAGGTGTATCTATCCATACAAACCATTATGAGCCATATATAATATAAATAATAAAAAGTGAAAAAAATGAGAATAAATTACTTTTTCGTTTTCTCAGGTGGTAAATATATAAATTTTGGGGTTTACCTAAATTACCCCTAAATTTTCATTTTGAAA
>JAUKPT010003975.1:0-11535 GCA_032273505.1 Nanomia bijuga | reverse complement strand
ACCGTGTAAACGCGAAAGACGCCGAACAAAATTTGGGAAGGAAAAAAATATAGACCTCGTTCTTCCATATGAAAAATAAAAATGAAAAAATACGTTTTCTGTAGTTTTCGGCGCATTTCCACAGCTGAATGAGTAACATCTCCCAAGAGATCTGGCCAAGTTTGAGCATATTTGCACAAAGAGAAATGTATGGCACCCAAAGTAAGCCCTATTTTTAGCCTACATTACCCCCTGGAATGATGCTGTCAACCATACCATTCCAGGGGGTAATGTAGGCTGATATCACTGTCTAGTTAAGTACATAAAGCTATAATATAACTATCTAATATCCAGATTTATTCGTTTAACCTTTTATATAGAAAGAAGCAATGATATTTTTAACTTGGTTATATCCATTCTCTATCGTATAAACAATTAATTCATGAGATTCAAGATTCAATATTCAATATTCTTATATTTCACACAAACAGGATATTCC
Organism: Nanomia bijuga; assembly: GCA_032273505.1. NCBI lineage: Eukaryota > Metazoa > Cnidaria > Hydrozoa > Siphonophorae > Agalmatidae > Nanomia > Nanomia bijuga. The sequence continues at coordinate 11,057 of JAUKPT010003975.1, read as the reverse complement.
GTGTAAAGAAATACATACTATATTTATTCACGCAAAAAGCCATAAATTTAACCTCTCTTGGATCTAATCTTGAAAAACTTTCACCTTACAAAAATGTGTGAAATGTTTAAAACCTTGGAAACATGAGTTATTGGATATTCCACATACCAAAATGCATGTTCTACTTGGAATCGTAATACTGGACGTATCGTATAGGTACAAAAATTCATTTGAGTTCAAGAAGTGATAAGATTGCAGCAAATATTCTCTTGATTTACAATTTTAAAATATTGAATAAAAGTTTCATTAAATGGTGTAGCCTTCGATGTCTTTTGCCCCCGTATAGTTTTGATTTATCTAGTTTTATTCGATCCTTTCTGAATTTCTTGATCTTTTTTATATCCCCATCCGTCGTTGTTGATGAGTTGTTCTCTTTGCAAACGGATGGTTTTAGTTGGCACATTAATTTCACTTTTTCTGTCTGAAACGAAAAATGAGAAATGAAAAAGAAACATGGCGTACAATGATAACAGGTAAGGACGCTCCCGGAAGTAAGGCTTAGTAACCAGGGCTATTTGGAATTTCACAGGACTAGAGGTGGTCACTCTGACCCTGATTACTAAATCGATCATGAAAACAATCAATTTTCTAAAACTTCATCCAGAAAAATGGATAATCTTTTTCTTATTTCCAGGTAGAGAGTGACGTTAACTGGGTTGTATGCATATTTTCATTAAGTGCTCTGCTCACTGATTTTTCTATATGTTACACCCAATTTGATCAGAAACTACATAAGAACTCATTTTATCATTAATTATTTATAATTATCAAGTATAAATGGCTAAATCTTTTCAACGTGTCTTTTGTGCTAAATTTCTTCTCAGTTATCCAACTTATTTTATTATCAACTTATTCATTTCATTTTCTTGTGTTGAAATTAAATGTGTTTCAACTTATTCTTTTTCATAAATCATTTCGGGTGATGTATGATAAGCAAACAATTTTATATTTTTTTTTAACAAAATTATTTAATACCAGCATGCAAAGTAGAATACTTACAGCTGATAGTCTAAAGTTCTTTCCCCCATTGCTTGCAATTGCAGACAGTTGTCGAGCATTGATGAAAAGTATTGCTAAGATGATCAACTTCATGCTTTCCTCTAAAAACGAAAAACATGTGAAGAATAAAAATCAAACACATCATCCTTGCAACTTCATTCAAAATAGGGTTGCCAAATATCGGAATTCCTCCCCCCTTAAAGTCTACAACATATTTTGTCCATAAGCTCCTTAAACACCAGGAACATATTTTGTTTATGAGCTCTATAATTAATAATCATCGGACATAGGAGATACAAAATCTATTTGGTCTTGTCGGGGTCTAGTAGCATAGATATTTTGAGCTATTATTAGCAGTTTCGAAAGCACATCCTTTTGCATAACAAAATCGAAGAATAACGTTAATTCTTGCAACAGCACTGATAAAGAAATCAAGTGGATATTCTTTATTGGATAAAGCCAACTCTTTGCGCCACACCGCACCAGAAAAAGATGAGTCAAAATGGCCTTAAAGGGAAGAACTATAACTGAAAAAGATTATACCCAATTAACATTACATGTTTTACCGAACAAAAGAAAATGTAATTTATTCATTTTACAGCTTCAAAAGCCGAGCTATTTCGCAAGCATTGCGCAATAAATGAAGTCAAAACGTCATTAAAATGATCAGAAATGGTATTCATGTTTTAATGCACGAACAATCTTTGAAAATATTGTTGACAAAATATTTGTTTACTTCTTTCATCTTTAATTTTAGAATTTTGGTTCAGTAGTTCTATATATTGCACTCTATGTTTAAAGAGTCTTCGAATAGACACATTATCACAAGTAAAGTCTTGTGGTTTATATGGGCCTAGACATTGTACATGTTTTTTTTTATATTTTCCAATAAGAAAATATAGTTGGTCAATACAAGATCAATTTGCAAAAAACCTTTCCCCCACATCTTCTTTTTATATTATTAGAATTGATCGTGCTTTACTTGACCTTGGCGTAGGTCTTTTCTTCTTCCTCATTCTCCTCGCATAATAAAGGTACAACGAAAAGGGTTCAAAGGGTTCAAAGGGTTCAAAGGGTTCAAAGGGTTCAAAGGGATCAAAGGGTTCAAAGGGTTCAAAGGGTTCAAAGGGTTCAAAGGGTTCAAAGGGTTCAAAGGGATCAAAGGGTTCAAAGGGTTCAAAGAAAAGTCAACGCTCTTTATTTCAGTAAAACGTTCTCATTGTCAGTAGCGGATCCTTTTGGTTGGTCCCGAATGGTCGGAGAGAAGCATTCTAACCTCTCAGAAAATCATGTTTTGTGACCCATTCACCTTCTACTATCATTATTCTACTCGAAAACTTGCCCAACTCTAGCCATGCTGGACAAGAAAAAACTAGCCAAGAAATATGACTAGTCACTGAACCTCTGATGGTGAAAAAGGTAAGAATTCGTATTAATAAGCCTGTCAAATTTAAATCATACACGTATAAAGAGTGCTTTCATGATTTTATACCTATATTTAGTGAACGAATAAGACTGGTCCATTGTTACTGGACTGCTATACGGTTTCAGCAGGCAACATAAAGCAAAGAAATCCGTCTATAAGTCCCATATTCTAATGAAAGCATGTCTATGCAAAGAAAAAAATATTATTGAAGGAAATGAAAGTCTATATCTGAAGACTTACCTTCTGACTTGCCAAAGCTGCAAAGATATTGCAGATATTGAAAATTCGTGTTTTAAATCATAGATAATATTCGACCATCAAGACGGTTCCTTAGACAATAATCACTAATAATAGATTGAAATAAATCGCTGAGTTACTCTTAGCCTATTATTACTGGTTTAAAAAACCGAAGTATGGCGTTTAATTCTTTTTTGAGACATGATATAAAGAAAAAAAATTGTACGATAAAAAGTCTTAAAAAATTAATGTTAATTGATAATAATTTTCTCATTTTTTTTTTCCTTTTTAAACTTATCCCACTGATCTGGGAGATTTGTCTGGTCCTTAAGATAATCTTTATCAAAGACTGTATATATTATGTATTGACCTATTTGACAATTGTCTCAAAATTATTTTTTTTTATCTCCGACTTACTAAAGAGCGGACAAGACTTGGGATTCACCGACATAACCGACAACCAAGTCTCCGCCGGCAGTTCATATCTCCGACAATTCACTTCTTCGACGAATCAAATGTTACCCATTTATCTGACTACTCAATTCTCCGAAAATGTTCACTTTTCCGACAAAGTTCACTATATAAAAATCCCACTTTAGCATAAAAACAAAAGAAACGAGATAAAAATGAACTATTGGAGAAGTTGGAGTGGCGTTGGAGAAGTTAGTGTCGGAGAAGTGATTGTCGGAGATGTGAGTATAGAAACAGACTTTTTCCTTGTAAAATATGTAGGCAAATATGATATGGTGAAAGCTTTTTAAAGGTGTAAATATAGCATTTTAAAAACAATGAAAAAGAAATGCATTACCTAGAATGAGATTACAATTATCGAGACAATATATCCAATGACAAAGCATCTAGCGATTAAGATCTATTAAGTCTTAATAGCAAGAAAAAAATGAAGTTAAAAGAATGAAAAAAAGTGGAAATTTTGACCAGAATTAAGGTATTTCAGTTATTATTTTTCTTGTCTGTTTAACTTTACAGGTATTAAGGGATCTCAAATACATTAATGCAGGTTTTCATATCAAGGCACAAAGAAGCCGTAGTTTTTCCTAATTAATCGAAATTGTTGTAAATAGGCAAATTGAAGGCCATGCAAGGGGCACCATTATTTTGTCATGTCCTTTGTTTAAACAGGAATTCTCTATAAGCAATGGTGTTTGAAAAGGCTATTTACTCAAGTTATTAGCCTAAAGATTCACACATTTTCAGATTAGTTACTCTTTCCATGTGATTACTTCTGGCATTCTCTGACAACTCATATGAATCCAAGCTATGAACTGACAATATTTTATTTCATTTCATTTTATTTCGAATGGGTTGTCTTACTCGCCCACAAAATGGAAATGATTGCTCCTTTTTAAGTTGATAAATCATATTTTCTTAGAATCGATTTAAATATTTTTGCTAACACATGAGCGTTTACTAAACAAATTAATTTTGAAAATATTTTGGTCTAATGCCATAATATATGCTATTTTAAAGGATTTTGTATCAATGGTGATAAAGAAAAGCTTTTAAAATTGTATGAGGAATTGTCAAGTGAACTAGAATCTCGTCTACTAAAGAATCTTTGCTCGATAGAATCGAAAAGATTCACAAGGACAAAATTTCAATGGCACTTTTACCAAAATTTTACTTGAAAATTTACTTGAAAATTTTACTTGAAAATGCTGTTCCTTTAAAGTTTTCTGCTAATAGAGATCGTTTGTACAACTCTGCCTCTATATTAATCTGTTGAAATGAACATTTATCAAAGTTATTGCACAGTATGGTGTCTATTGAGCTCTTTTTCACCAGGAATTTTATTTAGATCACCCATATTTAGTAACTAAACAAAAGTTATCTCAGAAAAACATCTTTGTTATTTGTTTAAAACATTCTTCTACTAAAGATTTAGAGAATAATGAAGAAAGTCATCGTAGTTGTTTAATCAAAGAGTCTCTAACAAATTGTAATGTGAATGAGTGGTGTAGTATGTGTATGTTGGCATATCTAGTGTTATTCAATGTCAAATTTTGTCCATCTATCCAAATAAGTCGACCATTAACAATTCTATATTTAATGATTTCATTAATCCTAGAGAACTATTCGATAGATCTATGTTATGAAAAATGTGGAGCCGTACAACCTCTTTGTTAACATTCTGTAGTAACTTTGAAACAAATCATTTCGCCCTGGTAATCATTAGTATAACTGAAAAAACGACTGGCCTTAAAAAACGTAAATTAAACTCCACTGAAAAAACAAAATCTGCCTAGTCAAAGAAACTGAAAATATTAAATAGTTCAAAAATGATTTCTAGCATGTTTTCACCCATGAAAAAAGAAAAAGTCCATAATACCATATCTACCATTTCAAATTCTTCTCCAGTAAAGCATATTGTTGAGACCTTAATCCTACCAAACAAAAACAAAACTTCTGTTATTCCCGTATCAATTGAAAAGGAAATTGAGAACATTGAAACCACAACCAAAAGAGATAATCCAAATGATATTATTAACATATTTGATGAATTATCGAATTACTCTGATCGTGACAAATTAAGTATTATCAGCAACGTATGGAAACCAGACAGTTCTTTTGTATTTCCGAAATCAAGTTGTAGAAATACTAGTTGCCAATTGTCATATCTTGAAAAACACGACTGGCTATGCTACTCAAAATCAAATGATTCGTTACATTAATTTGTATTCTTTTTCCGTCTCGACAAGCAGGGCAAAAATGTAATCTTTCATCTAAAAAAGGATTTCGATTATGGCCATCTGCGACTGGAAAACTCTCAATGTGAAAAATCATGAAAAATCTCATAAGCATGAACTTTCTAATTCTAAACTTAATGCATTTAAGATTAAAAGAAAAGATCCCAGTAAGGCTGTCAATGTACTTTGGAATGTGGAAAAAAGGGAAAGAATAAAAAATAATCATTCGAGAACCAAAGCGCTGGTAGTATGTGTAACATATTTAGCAATGCAAGGTATAGCTTTCAGGGGACGTCTAGAAGACGGGGAATATTTAAACGACCCGCTCAATAACCCTGGTAATTTCAAGAAACTCCTATTAATGTGCATAACGTGACATCATGTATTTGTTAGATCACGCTCCGAAAAATGCCCCTTACACTTCAAAAACAGTATGTAACCAAATACTTGATGTTACGGGTGAGAGCATAACTGATTGTTTGATAGAAGAAGTGAAAAAGGCCAATTTTTTCAGTATTTTAGCTGATGAAGTACAAGACGTTAGTAATAAAGAAGAGTTAACTCTTGTCTTTAGATTTATTGATAATGATTATAATGAAGAGAAGAATTTATAAAATGTGTACACTGCAATAAAGGATGCAGTGGAGAAGTTATTTCAAATTTAATCCTTGAAGAGATCAGTGGATTAGGGCTATACATGGAGAATTGTAGAGGACAAGCAATAACTCGGCAAAGCCGATAAAACTTATCAATATCTGTAAAACCCGATGGGTTCAACGAATTCAAGGATTTGCACGTTTCAAAGAAGCTTTCAAACCAACCTACATCACTTTGACAAAAATAGAACGAAACGAATTATTCAACGGAACCGAATGAAATTACGAGACTAGAAATTCAAGGCCTTGTTAAAACGATGTAAAAATTTGATTTCATTTTCGCATTATTTGTTAGTCAATAGTTAATGGAATATATTTCATCACTGACTATAAGTTTGCAAAGTTCCACACTTGCAATAGTGGAAGCTTATGAAACTGTGGTATCCTTAATAGAAGCATTGAAAGCAGTCCGTCTTTTTGTTGACAATTACCATAGTAAATGTTACGAAGAAGCTGTTTTGTTGGCAAGGTCTATTGCCAGGAACCAAAACGCCCCAGGACATGTAAAGTCTAAATACACAGAGATAACACACCAGCCGATACTCCACTTGAATATTACTGTCGAACAATTACAGTCCCAGTGTTAGACGAAGTGATTGAAGATTTAGCTCGCAGATTTAACCCTGAAAATATGAAATTTATCAGTGTTTGTATACTTAGAGTTGAAATATTAATGTCGATGAATTAGACATCAGTCTTCTTTTCTATGATTAGATATAATAAAAAAATATCTATTTTAAAATGCGCTTGTTGAAATCTTTTATCGTGACAATCAAACTTGTACATAGCAAAAACGATTAAGTCCATTATCGCTCATACATGGGTCAGGGCATGTATGAGACTGTTTTGGTTCTCAAAATAAATAGAAAGTCTCAAATGCAAAAAAGCATGCTCTTTTTTTCAGTTATCATTTTTTTTGTTACAACTTTGCAAAACTAATTATTATCACCTCGTAACAACTCGTATAAATTTGCTACTTGACCTAGAAACTTGAAGTAACTATTGCTTTACTTTTGGTTTAAACTGTTAATAGATTTTGCTTGTTGCATTGTGGCACCACCCGCCATGACCCATGTATGAACGACAATGAACTTATTCTTTTTTTCTTTGCACAAGTTTGATTGTCACGTAAAAAGATTTTGAAATAGATATTTTTTATTATAACATTTTGAAATGTATTATGATGATATTATTATGATGATGTATTATCATGATGATTACTAAGTCATTAAAATCAATAACATCGTGTGAGTTAAAAATAAACTTACTCTCAGTTTGACGAAATCGAAATCGAAATACGATATCGAAAGTTCTTTTAAAATATCTTTGAAGATGCATCGGGGTATCATCGGTATAAACATTAAATTTAGGCACAACATTACACGAACATGATGTACAAATAACGAGATTGAAAATATAATAATAACAGATTTATTGACGATTATAGCAAAAAGTACGAAATGCCCATATTTCACCCAATAATTACACCCTGAAGATGGAATATTCCATACACATACCAAAGAAGACCTGAGAACCAGAGAAAACTGGTTTGATCGGTGATTGCCTGAGAAGGCCCAACTCGATTCCTTGTCGGGAAGATATTCGGCCGTATATTAATATGGCTGTAGTAACACATATGACTTATGATCTAATGATTATTTACCACGTAAATATATGGGGTTACATCTAAGTAAGTCTAAAGATGCACCGGGTTCAACCCAATTATTTAGATAGGTATCGGTCAAGAGGATGAAGTTAACTCGTTTGATTTGGGACGAGATTTCAAAGATTCCAATTATTCCAAAAGATTCCATAAGATTTCAAGAGTTTCTGCACGATAGCGAAAGATTTAACAAGCTTACAAAAAATGTGATGATTATTTACCCAGTGGGTCAAGTATTTTTTCAACTGAATAAAATTCTCAAAAGTATTTAATCATTAATTATTTGTTTTATTCATGTGTACTTAATCTCGAAGTCGAATGTCCCAGTCGCCGAATCGTCCGTCGCCGAACCTTAATCTTCTAGTCAAAACTATACTCGTTCATATGTTCAGCCATTATAATCTGTTTCAAATCATTCTTTATCCTTTGTCGTTCACCTTTGTCTTTTTCAGACAATCCCATTTTTCTTTGGCCTTCTTTTATATTAAGTTCTTCTCCTTTAGCTTCCTTATGAATTAAGTGTGAAGCATGATTCTCTCCTATAGACGATCTTATTCGTTCGTTTTCTAATGAAAACTTATTCCTTCTTCCAAAAATCTTTAGTTTTAGTTTATACGATTTCTTCTTTACTTCTTTATTGTTTTCGTCGTTTGTTCCATTATCCATTATGTCGAAATGATGAAGCAAACGCTCTCCTGTATAATCTACAGTCTGTTAATAATTTTAACTTTTCAACTTTTCAAGACTTGATATCGAAATGGTGAAGTAACTTTTTGATTTTTTGAAAACTTTTCGTTTTGTGACAAATTATCTTTTGACTTTATTCGTATTTTTTTCTTGTACAAATCTGGTACAAATCGTTTTTTTCAATCAATTATGTTCGAGAAACAAGTCGCCAGCCTTTCATCATTCATCCGATTTTACACTTAATGAAACAGTTGACCCTTTTGCCTCAATTAAAATTAACCGAAGTTTATTTAACACCAAGTATTTCTTGACTTGCGCAAAACGATCAAACACTCTTCCTTTGAAATAGTTAAACCATTTCTTTTGATATATTAGATGTCCTCTCTAATCTTGCTATATTATATTTAACCAAATTCATCCAGTATCAGATCATCACCTTCAAATCATATCAACTTAAGCCACGCTTTATACTCTTACTCAAAATTCCTTTCCTTTTTTTTCTAAAAGAAAATTAAACTTTTTTTCTACCCTTATTAACACATGAAATCAAATTACAACGAACGTTGAAATGAAACTATATAACTTCTAAATGAAAAAAATAATTTCAACCTTGAAGTGATAAATACGAAACTAATGAAAACCTTCTGATCAGTATTCGTATTTGTAAGTGATTTTTCGTTTCACACGTCCATGAAGATTTTTTTTGATTGGTAAAAAAGCAAACGAAATATGAATCATTGAGGCATTAATTATTTATAAAAAGGCAAATAGCTGATTTTCCATGTTTGATAGTCACACAACAAAAAGCTGTAATTAATTTTTCTCAAATAGAATTGAGGGGGATCTCGAAAGGGTTCAAGTTCCCATGAAAGTTTAATTTTCTGGAAAGTAAAGGCTCGATGTATGACTTTTTTTGTACAAGTTACTTTGACTTATTTTCGCATTCTTTATTGTCTTAGATAATAATCATTTCTCATCTAAAATTTTGATCTATTGCTTACCAAATAGTAGGAAGAAAAACCATGAAAAAGAAAGCCACATTGTTCTCTCACACGCAACTTTATCTGGTATAGACTGTCAATATTGGTCGATTCTTCAAAGTGTTTCATAATAATTCAAGTGACTTTTGAATCCTTGAAAACCATCAAAGGTTATGTAATAGATAACTCACAGACATGTGGTTCTTACTATCAGGGATAATCGAGGCCATAACTTAAGTCCCATCTCGTGTTTCTTCAGGGACCAACTACCTACCCAATTTGCCTAACATGGCATGGTTCGACCCAGTTGACTTGCGATACAGTTTTGGTCCATTTACATTGTATGGTGTTATTTTCTCTCGGTCACGGTAGCGCCTAATGGTTTTATTGATACACCGAAACACAAAAATATTTATAGTAGAGCAATTGATGGCACGAGCGGGAATCGATCCCTGATCGCACAAACGAGAGATGAAGTTGATCTCCTTTACACCACTAAAAAAATTTGGATTAATGTTTGATAGTAACGTTATTCAACTAAAATTTGTAATCATGCATTTACATCCATGTATATGTTATGTTATGATTGACTGACCAATCGCAAGCTTAGATAAGGCCTAATATATCGCCGACAGATTTCTAGAACATGGGGTTAAAGAAAAGCGCTAATCTCGACTAGACACGTACTCTTGATGGATTAGTAAACATTTGAGTTAATAAGAAAGAAATTTATCAAACATTGGGGGAGAAAAAGACACTTGAATATAATTAGGTTAAAACATGCAGAAAAATTAAGTTTTCTCAAGATGTAACGATATTTTTATAAAATGTATCTTATTACAAAATGCCAAGTCTTCATACTAAGGTACTAATGGACAGAATAAATATTTTACATAAATATAATTTCACACTACAGTTTTTATCAAGTCAGTAATTAATGTCTACATATCTATTGATGTTAAAATTAAAATATCATTTAGGTATGAACGATTATCGATTCAAAAAGATGGCTATAAATTGCTAGACATAATGTAATTGTCATTAAGGAGCATTAAAGATATTTCATTCCAATTACTTTACAAATATAATACTTCAAGGGTAAAAATAGCCTTGCTAAGGTGTTCCTCCGGGATCATAGTTTTTTATGTTTGCTTGTTTTATTTTCTATTTTCTAATAAAAAAAAAAAATTTGAAATCAAAATAAAATCGAAAAAAAGTTTTTTAAATGAAATCAAAAAAGAATTGCTCGTGTTCCTACGGGCCCATAACCCGACAGCTTTCCTACGGGACCATAGCGGCTATGATCGTATGAAGCCAACTCGGTGTAAATTAATACCGAGGTACAAAATTAACAGAGCCGTTATCCGTTATCAACAGTTAAATGTAAACCGAAAAAAATGGCGATGCTAGATTTTCACAAAAGGTAAGTTCAGCTTCTTAAAGGGAGTAAATAGTCTTAGGTACTATGAGACACCATAACATCTACCACTTTTACTTCAATATCATATGTTTTTTTTATCTGCACTGGTGACACATAAATATTTCGTGTAAAATTAGCCAATTTTAGACCCTCATAAATATATATATATAATAAAGAATAAATTGAAAACTTGTTTCAAATAAAAAGAAAGTAGAGAAATGATTGGGTGGGAGTAGTACTGGGAC
>JAUKPT010003974.1:0-11538 GCA_032273505.1 Nanomia bijuga | reverse complement strand
CCCCCCCCCCCCCACACGAAAAAATCGAATGGCACATAATTGGTTAATCAAAATGGTATTGTTTCGGGTAATCGTTATAATTAATAGATTGTATCTCTCCTTTGTTCAGTGAACTGTGAATGTATTTTCTATTTTTTTTTATTTCAACGTATATGTTGTAGATTTTTTTCTAGGAAGCTATTACCAATAAAACATGGAGAAATATTTATTTTTAGTTGAAAAACCCTCTCTGCCACGTTTCGTCACGTCACCCTTGACAACATTCCTCACACTGTATTAATTTTTAATTTATGTAAAGCATCATTGACCGATATTTTTGAACGAGTTTTTCCGGTAAAAACTTTGTGCTTACGGAAACAAACAAACAATTCAAAGATGGAAAAAAATGCATTTTTACTGCATTTTCAACCAAATCAATATTTTTTCAAAAAAAGAGCTCTAAATGTAAGAAAATCAAAATTCATAAATAATGATTTGACATTTGCAAGAAATGTTAAGAATATTTTGAATATCACATTTTTTATAAATTGGTCGTTTTTGAGAGCTTCAAAGAGGAAAAGAATCGGTCTTATGATTACCCATAATGCACATATGTGATCGAATAAATACGTAAACGAAATTGGTCTTAAAAAAATAGAATGTACGGTATGCAATGTAAATATAGCGAAGCGACATAAATTAGCTGCGACTGGGCCAACCCCAACTCAAACTATTCTAGGTACTAGCTCCGGCTGGAGTATGACATATAAAAAAGATGATTTAGTAAAACATACAAATATAAACAAACTTTTCTATAAAGGGAAAAGATGCCTCATTATTCTCAGGGAGATCATATTTGGATTAACCCTGCGTCTAATGGCGAATTCAGTGTTCCCATTGGAGGGGTTGTAGTCCTTCACGATGTGAGTCGAGTCAAAATACTGGACGATGAAGGAGACGAGCATTGGTTTTCCATCAAGGATGCTGCCAAACTCCGAGCAATGCATATCACTAGCGCTGAAGGCGTGGAAGATATGATCAGGCTTGGAGACCTTAATGAAGGTGGTATACTTCGTAACCTTTTTAAGCGTTATTATGAACACAATATTTACACTTACACCGGGTCAATTTTAGTAGCAGTGAATCCATACCAAATATATCCAATATACGATGCAACTTATATTAAGAAATACCAAGGACGTAAAATTGGTGAGTTGCCACCTCATATTTTTGCAATAGCTGATAATGCTTACTCGTTTATGAAAAGAGAGAGGCATGATCAATGTATCATTATTAGTGGGGAATCGGGTGCAGGTAAAACAGAATCTACAAAATTGATCCTGCAGTATTTCGCTGCAATAAGTGGTCAACATTCATGGATCGAACAACAAATATTGGAAGCAAATCCTATTATGGAATCATTTGGAAATGCCAAGACTGTAAGAAATGATAATTCAAGTCGTTTCGGCAAATATATTGATGTTAATTTTGATTTGAATGGAACTATTGTTGGTGGAAAAATTGAACAATATTTATTGGAAAAATCACGATTAGTATCTCAAATGAGAGATGAAAGAAATTATCATATATTTTATCGAATCTTAGTTGGCATGAGTGCTGCTGAGAAACGAAAACTAATGCTCACGAAAGCTGAAGATTATCATTATTTAAGACAGGGTCGAAATTTAACATGTGAAGGAATGGATGATGCAGAGGAATATTCTATTATCAAAGGGGCTATGAAAGTTTTAATGTTTTCTGATGCCGAAACCTGGTACATTTTCAAGTTACTTTCTGGTATATTGCATCTAGGAAATATAAGGTTTGCTACAAGAACTGATTGTAATTTAGAAGCTTCAGAAATTGTATCTGAAAGTTCTTTAAATGCGTTGAATGCAGCTGCAACTATGCTTGAAGTACCTGTGGAGAAACTAAAAGATGTGCTGACAAATCGATCTACATTTGCACGCGGTGAAGTGATAGTTTCCCCTATCAGGGCTGACCAAGCTGAAGATGTAAGAGATGCATTTGCCAAAGGCATTTATGGCAGAACTTTTATCTGGATTATAACCAAAATTAACCAAGCCATTTTCACACCACCTGGTAAAGAAAAGAGATTATCTATTGGTGTATTAGATATTTTTGGTTTTGAGAGCTTTGAAAACAATAGTTTTGAACAATTGTGTATCAATTATTGCAATGAGAATCTACAACAGTTTTTTGTTCAACATATTTTTAAGCTTGAGCAGAAAGAGTATGATGATGAAGGAATAAGATGGCAACACATTCAATTTATTGATAACCAAGAAACATTGAATATGCTTGCCGAAAAACCAATGAACATGTTAGCTTTAATTGATGAAGAAAGTAGATTTCCACGATCCACTGATGTTACTATGTTAAATAAATTGATTCAGCATCATAGTAAACACCCTGCATTTATACAGGCTAAATCAAATGCTGCAAAATTGTTTGGAATAATCCATTTTGCTGGTGCAGTTTATTATAACACGGTTGGGATTTTGGATAAAAATCGAGATACATTCAGTGCTGATTTGAATCAAGTTATTGCTCAAAGTTCATGCAAATTTCTCTTGTATCTTTTTGATAAAGAACTAAAGATGGGTGAAGAAACCAGAAAACGTTCTCCAACCCTTGGGTATCAGTTTAAAAAGTCATTAGACTCATTAATGTTAACACTTAATCAATGCCATCCCTTTTTTGTTCGTTGTATCAAGCCAAATGATTTTAAGAAGCCCTTGATGTTTGATCGTGATCTTTGTACTCGCCAACTTCGATATTCAGGTATGATGGAAACCATCAAAATACGCCGTGCTGGTTACCCTATACGTCATTCATTTTCAGCATTTGTTGATCGTTATCATATGTTAGTGAGAGGATTCACAGAAAGTATGAAGAAGAATTTAAGAGAAGGTTGTCGTGCAATTGCACAAAGTGCACTTGAAGATCGAGATTGGCAATTGGGCCACAGTAAAGTATTTTTAAAGGATGCCCAAGACCAGGAGTTGGAACGCATGAGGGATCGTGTCATAACAGCTGGCGTTGTTCTCATTCAAAAAATGTTTCGGGGTCATATTCAACGCGGAAGATTTGTGAAATTAAGATTCAGCACTATTGCAATCCAAAAACATTGGAGAGCATTTGCTATGAAGAGAAGGTATAGGAGAATGATGAATGGATTTGAAAGGTTACAAGCCATGGTAAGAACAAGACAACATCATACCTCATATGTAGAAATGCGTACCAGAATACTTGAATTTCAATCATTCTGTCGTGGCTTTCTGGCAAGAAGAGACTACAAGATCAAATTAGGTGCTATCATGACAATACAAGCAGGTTTTCGAATGGTTCTTGCTAAGAAAAAGGTCCAACGAATGAGACAGGAGCAGTTGATTCACATGGAGGCGTTGCGAGTACGCAAGGAAGAAGAGATGAGGTTGAAGAAGAAACTTGGTGCTAAAGAAGCGGCAATTCAAGCTGATAAAGCTGCTAAAGAAACTGTTGAAAAGTTACAACACAAATTAAAGGAAGATGAATTGAAAAAACAAGAGGAACTGCAAGCTAAAAAAATTGTCATCAAAGAAGCAGAAGAGCGTGAACGTCATCTTCGTGAGGATGAAATTGACGATTCTGAAGTAGTTGATCAAATATTTGGTTTTCTTCCAGGAGATGAAAGTTCTGATGGAAAAGCTCCTAAAGCATTTGGTGATCTACAGGTATCTAATCAACAATTTATTCTAGGAGAAGGAGAAACTACACCAGTTGAAAATGTTGATGATTTGAAAGATTACACTTTTGAGAAGTTTGCAACAATGTACTTTCAAGGTCAAGTTACACCAACAAATCAAGCAAGACCTTTGGAAAAATCGATTTTGATTCATGAAAATAGTGCGGACAATATGGCTGCACTGGCTGTTTGGATTACAATTCTTCGTTTTATGGGAGATATGCCAGATCCGAAGATGGGTAATAAATATGATAATGTTCCTGTTATGAATAAGATCTATGACACAATTGGTAGGTCTAATAAAAGAGGTGGTATTCAGCATCTTGGATCTAACCAAAATGAGATGGAAAAGAGTTCAATGAAAAGGGATACACTTAAGCGCCGTATTACTTCTATGACTTTAAAGAAGAAATCTAAGATTACTCAGGATGTAGCCAATCAAATTCGAATGGGAGAAGATCAAATAGACACAATGTCTGCTTTAAAACCTGCTGACAAAGCCACTTCTAATCTTGATAAATTGCATTTCATTATTGGACATGCTATTGTTAGACCAGATTTACGAGATGAAATCTATTGTCAGATTTGTAAACAACTTTCTCGTAATCCAAACAAAGCAAGTTATACTCGTGGGTGGGTTTTGTTATCTTTATGTTTAGGCTGTTTCCCACCATCTGAAACATTCTCAAAGTATCTTATGAATTTCATTTTGAATGGTCCTGATTCTGCTGTGAAATATTGCATGAAACGTTTAAGGCGTACTATGAAAAATGGAACCAGACATCAGCCACCTAGTTGGTTAGAATTACAGGCTGTTAAGTTTAAGAGGCATTTGATGTTGCCAATTACATTTATGGATGGTAATACAAAAACATTACTTGCTGACTCTGCAACTACTTCGAAAGAGCTTTGCGAAGAACTAGCAAAGAAAATGGACATCAAAGATCAGTTTGGGTTTTCTCTTTACATAGCGTTATTTGATAAAGTATCTAGTTTAGGAAGTGGAGGGGACCATGTTATGGATGCTATTTCTCAGTGTGAACAATATGCAAAAGAACAAGGTGCGAAAGAACAAAATGCTCCTTGGAGATTATTTTTCAGAAAGGAAATCTTTTCACCTTGGCACAATCCAACTATTGATTTGATTGGATCAAACTTGATTTATCAGCAAGTCATAAGAGGTGTTAAATTTGGCGAATATACATGCAATTCAAAGGAAGAGTTTGCAGATATTGCATCCAAGCAATACTACATTGAATACAGAGATGATTTGGTGATGAAACGAATAAAGGATAATCTCACAAATTATATACCTGATTCCTACTTACAACCTACAAAAGCTCCAGATATGTGGGTTCAAACAATAGCCAATGCATACCAAAAGTTGGTAAATCGTTTGAATGGAGAATATGAGACAATTAGTGTTAAGATCTCGAAAGGAGAGCTGCCATCAAACTTCTTAGAGCAACGCGGTGATCCTCGCTCTCCAAAACGTGTGAAAGAAGATATTGTTATTCATGCTAAATTTCGATGGCCACTTCTTTTCTCTAGATTCTATGAGGCACGTAGATTTTCAGGGCCTGTTTTACCTCGAGATGATGTTATCATTGCTGTTAACTGGACTGGTGTCTACATAGTGGATTCAGAAGAAAGAGTTTTAGTAGAATGTTCTTTTCCAGAATTGTTGAATGTCACAAGTGGAAGTGAGAAAATGCCTCTGCAAAGTTTTACTCTTTCCACTGTTGCTGGACAGGATTACACTTTTACATCAGCTAATTCTGAAGATATTAAGGAGTTGATCAGTTTTTTTTTAGAAGGTTTGAAGGCTCGTTCACCTTATGTTGTTGCAACACAAGATTATTTGTCAAATGGTGAAAAGTCATCAATTTTAAGTTTCAAGAAAGGAGATTTGATTATTCTTGAAGAAAGCACTGGAAAAGATGTGATGAACTCTGGTTGGTGTCGTGGTTTTTGTGAACGAACGCGTCAACGTGGTGACTTCCCCTCAGAATGTGTTTATGTCCTTCCTGCATTGGAAAAACCTCAGAAAGATATATTAGAATTGTTTTCAGACCAATCTAATTTGGATTCAGAGAAATTGATCACATCAAGTCAAATTACGATGGAACTTTGTGATCTACCAATTCCTGACACGCCTCATACATTAGAAAACTATTCTAATATTCATTTCACTCCTATTCCTAAAAGAACATTGACAAAAACTCTCAACTCAATGAGAAAGTTAAGAAAAGATATTCCATGGGCTCACACAAAAGAACCTATCAAAGCACCACTCTTAAAACGAATAACGACGCATGAGGACTTATGTCAAAAGGCTGCAATGATCTTCTTATCTATCATGAAGTATATGGGAGACTATCCATCTTCAAAAACAATCAGAAAAAACACAGATGTAACTGATGTTATCTTTGAATATCCTTTACAGAATGAACCACTTCGAGATGAAGTCTATTGCCAAATCATCAAACAGCTCACTGAAAATCCTCACAAGCAAAGTGAAGAGAGAGGTTGGGAGCTCATGTGGTTGCTGGTTGGAAGTTTTGCCTGTAGTTCATCTTTACAGAAAGATGTTAAACTCTTCTTAAAGTCAAAGAGTCGAGTTTGGTCAGTTGCTAGTGATTGTTTTGTTCGATTGCATAAAACAATTCGGCAAGGACCTCGTAAGTATCCACCACATTTTGTTGAAGTACAGGCTGTTCAAGACAAATCAGTTAATATATTTCACAAAGTTTATTTCCCAGACGATACTAATGTGAAGTTTGAAGTTGAGTCAAGTACAAGAGCTGTCGATTTCTGTCAACAAATTGCATCAAAATTACAACTAGTTTCTTCTGAAGGTTTTAGTTTGTTTGTAAAGATTGCTGACAAAGTGATAAGTGTTCCTGAAGCAGACTTCTTTTTTGACTTTGTTAGACATCTCATTGAGTGGTTGAAAAAAGCAAGACCTGTTTCACAAAGAGATGGTACTTCATTAAATATGAGTTATCAAGTATTTTTTATGAAAAAGTTGTGGACCAACACTGTTATTGGAAAAGATTCAAATGCTGATTCCATATTTCATTATCATCAAGAATTACCGAAATATGTCCGTGGTTATCATAAATGTACTGTTGAAGAAGCAATGACAATTGCAGCTTTGTGTTACAAAGTTAAGTATGGAGATGACATAAGTAATTTCAAAAGCATTACTCAAAATTTAACTTCATTTGTACCATCTGATATGATTCAATTAGTTCAGCCAATTCAAAAGTGGAAAGAAGGTATTGACTTTCATTATAAGAACTTACAAGGTCGAAGAAAAGAAGAATGTAAACTTTTATTCTTAAAAATCATTGCTAACAAACCAACTTTTGGGTCTGCGTTTTTTGAAGTTAGACAATCTACAGAGACACGTTTTCCTGATCAATTACTTATAGCTATTAATAAAAATGGTGTTAATTTAATTGATCCTAAAACAAAGGACATTTTAATGGTTTATCCTTTCACCAAAATCTCAAATTGGAGCGCTGGTAATACTTACTTTCATATGACAATAGGTAATTTAGTTAAAGGTACAAAATTACTATCAGAGACCAATTTGGGTTATAAAATGGACGATTTGTTGACGTCTTATATATCACATATGCTTAATACGATGAACAAACAGAAAACAGCAAGGTCAGCTATAAATCGTTAAATTGCTGTCATGGGTTGAAATAATGCTGGGTCATTATTTGGTTTAAACTGGGTTGTTATATATTTCTTATGTGTTTTGAAAGAATATGTGAAAATAGAAATAGTAGTAAATACCAAGATATTTCTGAAAAATTTAAATGAGTAGTTTATTTTGGGTAATTTTGAGAGGGGGTAAAAGTTCTGTGATATTAAATACATTGTAACTTGAGTGTTTAAGTGTTTGTTTATCAGATATCTAATTAAAATGGATGCAAATAGATTATAAGATTCTCATCAATGTGCCTGGTTATAACGTCTGCATGTTGCATTATAGAAGACCAATTTCTTTCCCTTTTATGATCTTGATACAATATGACAATTGTAATGCAAGAAGTACACAAGAAGTAAACATGCAAGGTGTTTTATGTTAAACTTGCAATTAGTTCAACCACAAGCGCTCAATTCTTCCTTTTTTGGCAATGTTTTTTGATCGAGAATCTAATAATTGATTTGTATTGACCTAAATGGATTGTTTATATTATTTGAAAGAATGAAATTGATCTTTTCTTTGAATCGAGTTGTCACAATTGTCATTTATTCATTATAAAAATTATTAAAAACATTTTGTAACAATACTATCTCAATTCTCTATTTTCTATTTGTTGCTACTGTATTTTGATAGTCAAACATATGATTTTTTTTATTTGACAAATGATCTTTTTCTTCCAAGAGAATCAAAGCCTTCATCTAAGATACTGGTATTTTCTATTGATAGTGACTTGTGTTTCTTGCATGCTATCGATGATGATTTTTTGAAATAGATGTATGCCTTAAAATTAAAAGATATTGTGAAACTGATACTATTCACCATTCAAGATTGAACTTCCAATATGTGTTCTAATGCACATGGTTGTTCATTCTACTTCTTCAATATTCATGAAACATCATTATTTATCAATGTTCAGTTTATATGATTGTCTAATTTATTTATTTTTCATTTTTTCATACTTAAGGTTGTAGATATTTGATTTTTGTGTATGTGATATAATTTATTGTCTATAGGGTCGTTGTTTAGTAATGCACCAAGTCCTTTTTAGACATAATTAGCTATGATAGCAATTCCAATATGTGTGTACAGTGTGTGTTGCGTGTGTTGTGTGTGCAAAATGAGGGGAGACAACACACTAGAGTGTATACATATACCATATGGGTTAGAATGAGTAAGCAAGTGTGTCTGACATGACATCTGTGTGGGGCTATGGGTATATATTTTTGATACCCCTCTACTCTGTAAGGAAAACAGATGGAGTTTTGATGTAGAATAAGATTCAGTACTTTCCTTACAGTCAATACATGTAATTTAAGGTCCCCCATGAGAGCTGCCACAATATTCTGACAAATTCTGACAAACATTCCGGTTGCTCTTGTGTGGGGGGGGGCACCTTATTTACTAAATAGACTGTGTATCCGAACAAACCAATCGTATTAGTATACAT
This sequence comes from Nanomia bijuga, assembly GCA_032273505.1. Taxonomy (NCBI): domain Eukaryota; kingdom Metazoa; phylum Cnidaria; class Hydrozoa; order Siphonophorae; family Agalmatidae; genus Nanomia; species Nanomia bijuga. The sequence goes on along the minus strand of JAUKPT010003974.1, from coordinate 2,640 downwards.
AAATCATCAAGGTGGTTTAATCTACTTTGAATTAAATGTTGTCCCACCACTAACTAACATTCATGTCATATCTTTTCAATTTTGATTGGTGCATTAAAAATGGAATTCTAATCTATACAAAGCTATCATGATAATCATGTTATATTCTGAATAAATTCAAAGACTTTACGATACATGCTGTTTTGTCACTAATTGTCCCTTTATACTCTATTTAATCAATATTTCCACATGTTTTATTATGTCAAAGAATTGTTGATTGAGTAGTTAAATCTATTGCTGACTCACAGTCTGTTTTGTATTTTTAATTAAGAAACTTTTCACTTTGATTTCTGTAGAACTAATTAATATATTCAAAGCAAAATTCTTGTTTTAATAATTGACAATATTTGAAAAATCTAGGAATTGTGTAACAACGACGCAGAAAAAGTAAAAGAATCTTCCTTCTAATGCCAACTATGTATGGTTGTCAGATTATTAACTTCATGGTTGAGAAAGTGTAGACTTTTAATATCTGACCCTGCTCTTAAATAAAAAGCTCATAGTGATATCTATTTATAACAGCATGTATCTTTTTAGCTCCCAAAATGTGCTCTTTTCAAAGACTTCTAGGTGCCTTTAAAAGGTGCCATCTTAAAATGCTTGATATTCCATGTCAGGGCCTGGTTATTGTTATTAGTCCAAACTGAATTGACCAAATTGAAATTTTATTTGGTCTGTTCAAACTTTTGTTCTTACTGTTACTGTTGATTGTCAGGAACTGAATCTTATTTCTTTTGCAATCGTTATCAGTTTTTTTGAATTAGGTATAACTTTTGTATTTATTGATAAGTTAATAAACAATAATATTTGTGAATTTGAGAGATTTAAGTTATGGTGAAAATTTTTTGTACTGAATACAATTTCTCTGCTAATTATTGTATATATTTAATTTTTTTATTTCTTTGCGATGTCCTTTTTTTTTAAGAATTCAAAATATCTTCAAAAGATTACTCAAACATTTTATTTATATCTTAATTTTCTGTTACTACCAGCCTGGGAAATCCTGATCTTGCTTTCCTTACTATCCCTATCCCATAATAGTAGTATTTGTATATAATTTTAATTGGATTTCTTTACTAGCAAAATGTAATTTGTACTTGCATATGGTTGCTAATGTTTCTTTTTCTTTATTAGATTTTTTTTACTTGGCCAGTTAGCATCATTTCAAAGTAACTATACATACATTTCTTCCAGTCAAAAAGTCTATAGTCTTATTGTCCAAGTTTTGATAAGGAGTTTCTAGACAGACTGCAGTTTTTTGTCAAAATCTTTTTGTTTCTTTGAATTATATATTCATCAATATATATTTTTTGTTAGAAACTCCTAGAGAATGATGATAAACCACAGTGAATTTGATAGCCTTGTATGCCTTATGAAGGGGTACAACATATATTTTAGCGGAAGTAAAAACACTCAAAATACTACTTAGATGTACATCTTGTTAGAAGCGTATGGCTGCCATCTATCATATACTTTTTAATACCAATTAGTGATGAAGATTCAGTTGTTGGACATTCTTTGGATTGTTGACCCAGGAATTATACTAAATAACACAGCCTGACATGTTACAGCAGATGGATCAATATTTTAACAGCAATACAAGATATAAATTTCCAACTTTAATTACATGATCATGTAGGTTAGAGGTCTCTAACAAAAATTTAATAAATTTGGCAAAAGAATAGAAAAAATATTGACTGTATATTTTCTCACTAGTGAGGTTAGGTATGTCTTCTTACATAACAGTCAACAGGTATAATTGCATTTTGAATATAAGTAATAGAGTTTTGAATAAAGAATGAATTGACCAAATACCTTTTTATCAAAAAGCCAGTTATTATCAAAAAAATTGTGAATTAAAAGAATTCTAATGCAATTAAAATGCATGGCAAAAAGCAATAAATTAATAGAAGAGTTTAAAACATTTAATGTAAGCATTGTCCTAAATAGTAAATATCCAAAACTTGAATTAAAAAAACAGATTCTTAAATGAAAATAAATATTATTTGAAAAAATTACTGTACAATTTACTGCAAATAAAGTAATAAATAAACACACTGATTTTATTTCACCTGCATTGTTTGATAAATACCATTTATATGTGGATCTAATTACTTTTACATAATAAATCCTGTTACCATAACTAGGCAGTTTTTAAATGAACACTACTTGAATTCATAATAGATAACATCCTAACTTGATAATACAATTTGTGAGCTGAAATCACACATCAATGACACATGTTATTCTGACTATTTTTACATGTAATTGTTGCTGCGTAGAAAACGCAGAGACACTTTCTTGCAAATCTGTTCAAACAGCAAAAAAAAAGAAGAACATAGAACAATATATCTGTAAAATTTAATGCACAACTAGATGTAACGAGGCCCTTTAATGCTATTAAATAGAAAGTGCTCCGGTTAGCTCTAACACACACTAAAGGGTCCCTTCCGAATAAAATCGCTAAAGAATATGAACTGAGTTTGTGTTATTACTATATATTGTCACCTTTTATAATGAAATTCCTTATATATACTATTGCTTATACATATAAAACTAAAACAGAATTGTCACACTGAGTATATATTACAGTTCAATACC
>JAUKPT010003973.1:0-11538 GCA_032273505.1 Nanomia bijuga | reverse complement strand
AAATTTATGTATTTTCGCGGGAAAAACGATAAGTTAACGCTTTTTTTCAAGCAAAGCCTACTCGATTTTTATTGCTACACTAAGGCATGTCCCTACTGGACCTTTTGGACCTAAGAAAGTTAACTCGAAAAACATAACGTACATACACGGATGATTTGGCAAATCCTCTTCAGACAGTTTTCCTGTTACTCAACTATTTTGACCCGTACATCCGCGCAAGTGGTCCAATTATCGTAAAAACTTATCAGGAGAATTACCCAAGCCACCCTTTTTGAATGTTTTTATAAATATCAGCTGCTTTTGTGGACATTTAGACATTTTTTAAATAAATGCCTATTGTTTGAAAAGTATCAACAGTCTTTACGATGCATTATGACGAATTAGCCATATATTTCGAATTTCGAAGTTTAAGCTATTTTTTATGCAAAACCTATTCGATTAGTATTTCTATACGAGGTAAAATCTCTACTGTACCTATTCTAAAGAAAATAAAGTGGTAAAACATATTTTTCAAACGTAAAATGGATGATTTGGCCTATCCCCTTCAAAACACATGTTTGCTTTTTTTTTTGATAAAAATAGTCAACAATCTTGACATGAACAAGCTAGTCAGGTTACTAAACAGATACTTAACAGCCAATTTGAGTATTATATCTGATACCTGTGAATTTTGCACTCTCGACAGGTATCTGGGAAACCACATCGGAAAAGGTTGGTTCTATAAATTTACCTATTCGAATTTTTTCTCAAGAAACTATGAAATCTTTCTGAACTTCGCATGAAGTAAGCGTTCAATAGTAGTAAAAATGTGACAAAGTCAGCTTTCTCTTTGAAGAAATGGCTAGGGTGCCAGAAGTTGTTGAAAAATATGATTTTTCATATTTTACAGAGAGATTGATGTGTATTTTTTTAATCCCTAATTTGTTCAGCAAAATGTCTTCCATCTTTTAAAGAAAACTAAAATCCCAGGAAAAATATTGTTCTTGAGTTAGGGTTCCAAAAAGATCCGATTTCTTAAAATCATCCCAAACATATATCCCAATCCTATCTTATTCCCATATTTTGAGTAGATTTTAATAATTCTCCCATATTCTCCAACATTTTCAATATTTCTTTGAAAACTATTAACCATTAATCACATTGTTCCCTGAAATTTTATCACGTAAGGATTATATTTATCATCATTTTTTGAGCTATGTGATTAACCAGGAATCACATCTTTATGTTCGTGAAACTTTTAATTAATTCCCCTTGTTCATTTAATTTTGAGATTTTGTTTGGGATATTATATTATTACATCTAAGTAGAGAGGACAACAGGATCATTTGCTTGTTTCGCTCTTTAAGATCAAATAGAACCTTTCAATTTTTTTTAACCAAGGGCTGCTGAACACTAAAATAGCCTTGAAGTATATTTCAAAAATATTGATTTTGATTTTTAAGTAAGTCATAGAAAGAATGTAGAAACAACCTTTCACCTTTGGTGAAAAAATAAACTAAACCAGATAAAAATTGACGATTTTATTACATAAAAGTGTTTCGTTATTTTTGAAATATACTATAATTATGACCAGTTTCATGTGTGTGTGTATGGTAGAACTACCAATGTTGACCGTAATGTAAACAAAACAACGCAAAATTAAAATGAACAAACATACCACCATCACATATACAATTATACAAACATACCACAAACATACTACCACAAACATATCACCTAGGCAGGGTGACCACTGTTTTTTCTCTGAAATTTTACAAGATTTAAGGAGGTTTTTCTCTACTTTTTTAGGAGATTTTTTAAAAAACAGCAAAAAATGGTCACTAATTTTAGGAGATTTTTGTAGAGTTCTTATTTTATTTCTATTTCTTTCTTTTATTTTATATTGTTTATTTTTGTTAAGAATTGGGGATTCAAGGGCATAGGGGGGGTCCAAAGTGATGTGAAAGACTTTGTTCTATGTTAATTATGTTGTAGACCTATGTCTCAGGTTTTCGAAATGGGCTCACTTGCTTGTTAATTCCAATCCGTTCTCATTTTATGGTCGATATCGCAAGACAAGGTTTTCAAAAATCCTATAGAAATCCCTATATGTTAAAAAATCACCCAATTTTCACCTAAAACGACCACTTTGAGAAGATTGGGTAGTCAGAAAATGGTGAGTTTCACACCAAGGCTAGAAAATAGAATGATACAAAAGTATATGCCATCCATAATAGGTCCATAATAGAACCAAAGATGTGGGGTCAGTTGTTTTAACTTGATCTTGTTTTGACCTACTTTTGCCGCTATCTTCTGATTGTGACTTTTGTTTTTGATAGAAATTAGCACAGACATAGTTCTTGATACTATCTTTGCACCACTAAAAGCATTTTTTACTGTTTTTCTCACTTAAAGGGAAACCGAAAGTACTAGTCATATTTCCCCAAATAATTGACCAATTTTTATCTTGATTGATTTATTATGATCTAGTATCTGATAATGTGTCAGAACCACTAAATACCCGGAAGGAACTTTCTATGAAAAGACCTGCACGATGTCTAGGCCTATAGTAAAGAACACCATGGGTCTAACCCATTCCCAAATTTATTTTGCAATTATATTATAAACTGTATTTTTTAATTTTATTGTTTAGACACTGAAGATATTAGAAATGTCTAAAAAACATAAGAGACTACTACAGTCATTATTTCAGTTTTAGTCATGGTGTATCCTAAAAGTTAAACTTATTATTCTAATTAAGTTTCAATATTTTTAAAATAATACTTTTTGTTTTTAAAAATGATTTAAAGTCAAATTTTTCATCTTTATCTCCATTCAGAATTCTACGAATGATGTAGGCGTTCTACACGTCAATCAAATGTGATTCTTAAATTCTGATTGGTTTAAAAAACCTCTTTGAAAAGGGCATGAAAAATGTGTCATACTGACCGATATTTGAATAAGCAATGAAACATGTAAATTTTGTAGCCAATTTTCGACAAGCATTTTGATGCTTTTTGTGAGGAAAGAGGTGTACCACCTATACAAACTAGGGAAAAACATGCCAAAGGAAAATAAGATAATTAAACCCCAAGAAGTCTATTTTGAGCAACCTACCTCATATTTTTGCCCTGTTTTTGCGCATTTCGTTTTTTATGACTGATAATTATCCATATGCATGACTATAAGGTAAAATTGATAATAATCTGAAAAAAAGGACTGTTTTAGGTAAAATAAATGACTTAATCAAACAAATTATATATTTACTCGGTAAATATTAACCCATTAACGTTTCGGTGGGAAATTGCGTTGTAATTCATATTTTGAATATAGACACGGCTTGATTATTTCTGTCATTTTTTAAGAATTTATTTAAAATCAATCAGAATTTTAAAATTCCATTTTCCAAATGCCTATGTCATTTTTTTCGAATTCTGAACAAAGAAAAAAATGGAAGAATTCAGTCCAAATAGTTTTAGAAAACATGAATTAATGTTTTAAAAATATTGAATCTTGAATGAAACAATTAGTTTCATCCTCAATTTTTGTAAATGTATTAGATAAAACAACTTGCTCATATACTTTTAACAGAATTCAAAAACGTTTAGTAGTATTTGGTCTTTGCAATTCTCCGGAATTAATTTTTGAAAAATACCAATGCCGAGTATTTTAGCAATTAAGAAAAATGAGATAGGTGTCTTTTTACTATTTTCGGGACCGTAGAATCAAAAAATCTTGTGCAGAAGGTCTCAGCGGCCTACCTTCATTTCAAAAAATCCATTTCAAAGTTAAAATCAATCAAGGCCACAGACCATACTTTTGATGACCCGAATATCCGCAGACCACCATCATGTTCAGAATATGATGCTAATCATTTAAAAAAAAATTAAGTTCATTTAATTCAGTAAAAGCTGCACATCTTCTCTAGAAGTTTCTTCTGTAAAAGCCTACCTGACTCCCGACAACCAATGAAAACCCAAGAAAGGAATGCTGATCTTTCTATTTTTGTTTATATTTCTATTTTAACAATTGTGACATTACGAAAGTGCGATCAGTCTATTTCAAAACAAAAAAATGTAAAAATCAATATCTTTACTTTAAATTGTTAAAAACATATCATTCTTTTTTTTATTAATTTAGAGAAATTATCTGGCTTTCTCCTGGTTTTTACAGAATCAAAATAAAAATAGTACTGAAAACGGACTGGTTATTATATCATCAAAAATAAAAAGGAAACATTATATGTACTGTGTAAGAAAGAAGAAAAAAAAATACTGTATAAATAAACAGACCATCATTATATTTAGTTGTTTACAGAGACTAGAAGAGAGTGGAGAAAGTTTAAAGGGACACTCATACAATAGTATACTGTGCTAAGAGTTTAGATATATTGATATAAATCGGGTCAGCTTGAGATAAAATCATAAAAAGTATGACAAATTAAGCTAAGTGGAAGCCCTGTTCTAAGGACAAGATAATAAATTTGAGGCATTAAAACAAAATTATTAGGATATCAACCATATTGATGTTCATGACCAATTCACCATTCTCGTCTAATCTAAGTTATCATAAGGAGTGTAGGATGCAATAGTTCCTATCACTTTTATATCAATTGTTTGTCTCAATTCGCCCTTTTTCTTTTACCTTAGCAGTTTCTTTACTTCCCGCCATATTTCTTATTTATCTAATTCACCATACGTTAACGATGTACCGAAAACCATTTGACCCAGTATTGATATAAGCCAATCAGATGTAACCCTAGCCGATTATGATGTAACTATATAGGTGAGCAGGAATGGCCATCGGAACCCTAGGCACGCGGATGATGAATTTGAATTGAGTTGATTTTATTGTCTAACTTCGTTAAAAATACAAGAATAAATTACTCTAAAATAAATAAATAGACCACCAAATAAGCATAACATCATTCCATAAAAATTTTATCTTTCCCTCAACCTGTAGATGCGAGATGGAAGTCCAGCAGCTTATGGAGCTACTACCCTAGCCCATCCAACTAGGGAATGGAAAGAGAAGACCAGATCAGAGAACAGTAATCACCCTGTAGTGACCAAAGGCAGAACTAGACAAGGCACGCAAATTTGATGAAAAACTTTTTTTCTATTTTTTTTCATTTTTTTTTAAAAAAAATTAACTTTTATTCGATTTTTTTATTATTTTTTTTTATTTTTATTATATATAAACTTTTTTTCGATTTTTTTTCGACTTTTTTATGATACTAGAGGTACGCCATAGTTGTCCCTTCAGGACCATCGTAGATTTACTATGCTCCAACTTAGATAATTGTCGTTATTAAAAATAGATAAAATAACTCGCCGTTTAATTGCCAAATAACTCGCAATTCAGAGTTTAAAAAAAGTTCAACTCGCAACTCGCAGTTGACCATATCACAGTTTCTGCGTCACCTTGCTGATTTAAGGATTTTTTTATACTTTTTTGAAAGAGGAGCACATCAATTGAAAATGAAATATTTTGAATGATTTTTGTTTCCATCACACAATCTCATAGTAAAGACATAACATCAAAAAAGACTTATAATTGGGAAAAAACCAGCCAGACTAATAAAAAACGTATATTTTGACTATCCGGTTTAAAACTATCTGGTTAATCTTGGGATACCCCCGAGACGAATTGCGCGCTATATGATTGGTTAGGGACCATAAACATATGACGTCCAACTTTGAGGGGGGCGGGGGGGATCACCGAAAATGATGATGTTCTCATTATCCCGGTACATTCAACTCCACCGTTCATTGACCAAAATCACCGGACGTCATATGTTTATGGTCCCTTAATGAAATTTACATAAGAGTGACATTATCTTAAAATTCAAATATTGCGTATAATTCATCATCAAAAATGATAATAAATCAAGCATAAAAAGGCTAATTTGTTATATTGTCAATTAATTTACTAATAGGTAAAGAAGCACCTAATTTTATCCTTTTCGGCTGATAGTTATCTCGGTGTATCCCTAGATTAACCGGATAGTAGATTTCCGGGGTTTAAGGGTTCCCGTCAATTTTAAAGGCTAGTTATTATATAGACAAAATTGACCGTAGAATCCAAAAATTCATATGCCGAGTCACAACAAAAACTAGTTTTGGGGTTATTGACCCCTAAAAATCACAAAAAATGGTATTTTATTGCATATATGTCACGCTTTAATGAACATCCAAATATCATTTTTGGTAGGATCATAGATCGTATTTAAAAGTACCAAAATACTAAATGACAAAGTTTTCCCCATTATTATTCTTGGAATATTTAGCAAAAAGTGAATTCTTCATTTAAGAGTCCGTTCCTTCGTTCCTTAACTTAGAGCTGAATTTTTAATGAGAGAAACATAAAAATTCATAAACTGCATAATTACAAAAGAGTCATTATCAAGGAATTTAGTAACACTATTTTAAGAATTAAATTGCTGACATAACACGTGAGACGATAAATTGATTGGTTTGTATTTTTCCAATGTAAAAAATCTTCTTCAAAGGGTTTTAATCCAACTCTCAGGTTTAACGTAGTCGTCGTATTTCATCTAATCACTAAGCTTTTAGCTAAATTTTATCGCAATTGACAAATCTTATAACTACAAAAGACATCCTTTGATATATTATTGTTTAAAAATAAAGAACAATATAGAATTAAATTGTAATTTTATTTAATAAATAGGCTGATTCATCAATTAAACTCTCTTTGTATTAATTTTTGTAATGTAAGCTATCAAAGGAGATGAAACTTACAGTACGTGTGAACTAGTATTTAACCTGGAAAAATTATAAAACGGGGAAAAGCAGTTTTTCCTTCGTATCCCAAGAATAATTCATTAATTATTAATCCATATATTCAAGGAAATACAATTTCAAATATTATTTTGACCTTTTTGTAGATTAGACGAAAAGCTGAACCCCTTGGAATTTTTGTTTCGTTTTTTCACAAATGTCTATATCGTGCATGCAAAACCAAAAGTTTATGTTAAAAAAGGAATTTAGTTTCTGTCGGACATGGCTTACTTAATGTTACACAGCCTGATTCTTTGCTATGCACTTTTCAGTTCAGGTGCTTCGAGATCACAGTTTGCTTGGATAATTTAAACCTAACCAACCAACCCAAAATAAATTTTTGTCTTGCAGGTTCAGAAAAGATGCAGTATCGCAAAGGGGGTTTTCAGATACCCCTAAAAAGAAGTTTCTCGTCAACATATTGTTCCTCAATTATACAATTCAATTCACCCTACACATGTGGAATGATATCAATCGGATCTCCAACTGTGCAAAATTAGAAAACCATAGACCAATAAAGGATTGAGATTAAGAGGGAAATGTAAAAAAATGACACAATTCTGCATCACTCTAGTTGAATTAGTGCGATGCAGAGCTATGGGTTTTGACATATTGCGAAAATGGCTATATCATATTCGTTTTATCTACATGGCAATAGAAATTACTTCAAGATATTACCACAATACGAATATTCACGAAATCGAGCCTTTTTAAAAAGTGCTTTAGTTGATATTTATTCTTATATACTCGAAACAAATTTAGAATACATGCATATTGATAATTAAGTTACACTGTATAGGTGCTAATCTAATTTAATTATTGACAAAATGCAATATATGAAAAAGTTAGTTTAAGGCAATAAACGCTAAATCAAATCTATCATTAATGATATTTTTCATGTTTGGATAAATTGTGCTTTAGTAAAGAATTTTGATGATTGCTTTCTAGTTTAACGGTCTTTTTATTAATCATCAGATTTCTATAGATCTTAAGTTTTTTTAAGCTCTATTGTCTGTAGTAAAAACTTAGCCTTACAAGATGATTTAAACTTCAACTTTTTCCGAAAGCTTCAAGTGTATTGGAACGAGATATTTGATATAATTTAATCAAAATGAAGAATTTTTCATTTCCTCATCAATTTCTTTTTTATTTTTCCCGATGTTTTTCGAAATATCTTCTATTCATCATAACTACGTGCAAACGATTTTTTACGTCAAAAGCTTTATGGGAAATAGCTCAACTGAAAAGTACATAGCAAAAAATTAGGTCGTGATATAGAAAGTAAGCCATGTGTCGGCATAGAATAAGGCCATATCTTAAGCTGTCCATGCTTGCAGGATATATTCACCCGCCGGCCTTGAAAATAAAATCGTCATTTTTGCGCATTAGTATTGATTATTTTAGAATATTTAATAAAGGATCTTCAGCATATATCTGAATTCCGACTCAAAACAATTAAATAACACCGCATCCCGCATTAAGGTTTTCAATACTACATGACTTTAAACGAAATTCCAACTACTAATTCAGTTGGTTTGACGGTTTGGCCGTTTAGATGCAAATTTTTCTGTAAAAAATCGAAAAGATGTTTTGAAGCTTTTGTTTGTCCGATATTTCTTCGAAAAAGTAATAACATGATCTGTTCAAATTCCTTTTGATGTTATTACATGACAAATCTTCCTTGTCAAGTACGAATCGATGTTTTATCGCTCATAATTTTAATTTGATCAGATTACCATCAGGGAATATATATTTTTTTGGATACTTTTTGGGGATAATTTTGATACGCTAAAATTCGGCATGATCAGAAGTATCACAAAGTATCACAAAGCGGTCCTTTATGTTTGATTTCGGACTATTGCTATAAATTTTGTCATTTGAAACTTCACATAACAATATAAAATTCGCTAGCGATTTCTAAATCTTTTTGACTCAAGATCTTTTGTCATTTTGTGCATTAAGTCTGAAACTTTGCATAGGGCTTCTCTTCCATAAGTAGAATCAATTTAGGAGGAATGACAAAAACTCCGACCTCTTTATTGACCTCATTAAGACGTCATAACTCATTAAAAAAGGTTGAATTTTCATATGTCAAATCAAGTCAACTATGGTAGCGTTGAAAAGAGAATTCAATTCTGACCATTTTTTTACTACGGCAGCAAATGACATCATCAAAACGTTACAGAGATTTCAGGTTGTCACTATGTTTAAACATAGTTAACCATAGCATTTTTTGATTAGATTTTTAAGCTTAATCAATTTATTTAACCCATTTCCACTGAATTTCCGCCGAGTCAACTACAAGTGTGGAAAATGAAATGAAAATGGCAAAATCTTCAATAGAAATAAAACACGGTATAAAAATATTGTAATATGTATACAAACTAAAGCATTTTATAGGGGAACACACCACTAGAACTACTTTCAATATTTTTACAGTTAATGCCATGACGGTTTCCACAATTTGAAATGCATTTTACCTTGTTCTTTTACAGGAACATAGTTGATTTCAACAACCGGATCTACAATTACAACTCACAAAAGTAATCAAGTGCCACTGGACTAATAATTAATTTTGGCTAATAACCAAATCAATGATAGCTCCAACCATGATTTGATAGATTACGAGACATACTCTGCAAAACAAGTCAGTCTTGTAACTAACGGAATTCTTACAATGGTGTTCCAAATGATCCATAGATGTACTGAAATATGTTGATACCAGCATCTTTTATGCCTTTCAATAAGTAAGTATGCTTGGGAAAATCCTGATGCTGCAATCTGTGTTGAAGCTGGGAAAAGAACATAATATCAAGTATCATAAGTATTACGACTCTTTACAAGTAGATTATGATAATGCTGAAAGCTAGCTACAAAATACAATGTTGAACAAATGGAAAGGTGTGATTCAAAATAACCATGATCCTGACTTAAGAATAGGAACTTATTTACTCAGCAATCCCAAATGTTAACTTAGTTTCATTCGTCTCCTCTGAAATGGATAGATGGGAGAGCGGCCACGTCGAACGAGGAAAAAGTGTTATTTCGGGACGGCTTAGTAATATCACATAACAATTTCAAATAATAATATCAAAATTGTGGTTAATATGAATAAAGATTATTTTTTTACATCTGACAATTCATGTAATATTTGATATTATTCATATGGAATGTGATATACTTCATGCCAATATTCATACTGTTCAGGCGTATTATTGATACAATTCACGTAAAACGTGATTTTATTCATATGTATATTTGATATTGTTATATGAAAATACTGATTTATTTCACATCAAATGTACACATGTGATGTTTATAAGGTGCATATTTGATACTATTGAGGTAAATGTTGATATAATTCACCTAACCTTTGATATTATTCATATGAGATTTGATGTTATTCAGACGTTTCTTGATATAATTCAGTTATAAGTTTGATATTGTTCAGTCGTATGTTTGATACAATTCAAGTAAAAGTCCTGAATTATATCAAAATATTTTCACATTGTGAAACTATTCAGGCATAACTTTGATATCATTCAGGTGATAGTTTGATACACTTCAAGTAATACTTTGATACATTTCAGGTGATGTGTGATCTAGATCACTTTATGTTTGATAATAATCAGTCAATAGCTTGATATTGTTCAGACAACTTGTGATATTATTCATGTATCAAACCTGAATAGTAATAGTATTCAGTGTGGTAAAATTCAGTTTGATTTTATTCAGTGTGATATTATTAAGGGTGATATAATTCAGAGTGATTTTAATCATTTCTGTTGATCTATTTGTATCAGTCATATTTTTCGGGGGATAGTCACTTTATTTCAAAGAAAAAGTACATTTTTTGGTGGCCATTGTTTTTCTATTGTTATCCTTTTGTTATTTCATTAGAAGTTACCCCGAATTTCCCTAAGCTTCAAGGCCGCTGGCCCACTTGCAAAAAGTTCCCACCGATCCATCCCCGACCTCCAATCCTCCAGAATCACTGAATTTATACCTATTATGCCTCAGGGGGTAATGTTTTGACATAAACCTCATTAGCCATCTAATTTTCTCGTTCTCTTATCTGATTGGCTAAGATTTTCATTTACCCCCTATTATTTTCTATTAAAAGAAAATTGTTAATAAGTCAATAAATCAATCAAGACTTTAAATTATTATTATTATTATTCTGCATTCTTTGCTTTAATATTATTTACACAGTGAATTGAGAATTTAATATATGGCTAGTATCTGCCGTTCTATAAAGGAAATCATAAAAACAAACTTTTAATTTTGAGATAATTAAGTGTGATATTAATCAGAATGATATAGTCCAGTGTAATATAAGTCAGTGTGATACTAATCATGTGATATTATTCAGTTTGATACTTTCAGCATGGTATTATTCATAGTGATATTGTTCAGTCTAATATAGTTAAGTGTGATATTACTCAATGGCATCCTGTTCTGTGTGATACTAATCACTGTGATATTGTTCAGTGTGATACTTTTCAGTGTGATATTATTCATAGTGATATAATTCAGTGTAATATAGTTAAGTGTGATATTATTCAATGGCATCCTGTTCTGTGTGATACTAATCACTGTGATATTGTTCAGTGTGATACTTTTCAGTGTGATATTATTCATAGTGATATAATTCAGTGTAATATAGTTAAGTGTGATATTATTCAATGGCATCCTGTTCTGTGTGATACTAATCACTGTGATATTGTTCAGTGTGATACTTTTCAGTGTGATATTATTC